>JAVXUO010001057.1:0-73318 GCA_033065855.1 Escallonia rubra | reverse complement strand
TTGGTTTCGACTCGAAGATGGTCGCTGCAAATGGTGGTTCATACTGTTTGCTTATGGTTGCGTTATGTCCGTGCTTATGAGAATTTACTTTTAGTAGTTGGATATCCTGTGGACAGCACCATGGAAAGATCTGCTCTAAGGATGTCCTGTGACAAAACGTTATTGAGATCTGTTAAGCGCCACTGGGGAGTAATTTCTGAAATAGAGAAAGAACTTCCCATTGAGGCTATTGCGCTAGCACGTCGAGTTATCCGCTACAGAGCAGCAGGAAAGAACAATCTGGAGAAGGATATTCCTTACAACGCACCAGTCAACTCTCGCTTCAAAGTGTTCCAGAATATTCTTGTTCTCTTCTCACTGATTTGGAAGGTTATTTGCAGCATGTTTAAGTCAACTATGTACTTTATCCTTTATAAAGCTGACCATCCAAAAAATGGACATCCACCTGTTTCTGACCTACTGCGTTGTTTCAGTGTAAACATGGGAAAGGTATCAATCACCATTACCCCAGAAAATGCACTGAAGCCTGAAAAATTTCTCTCAGATCTTGGGATCTCATACTCGGAGTTGCTTTCTTTTTGTCTTTCAGTTGATGCACTTCTCTTAATGTACAAAGAAAAGGTTTGTGAACAGTGTTTCTCCTTCTCCTGTGGGCCCATGAAGGTTAGTTCTTTTTCTGTTGTAGGAGGTAGTTATCGGAGAGGACGCTTGAAGAGGAAAGTATATAATTCAAAGACTAATTTGTGGGGTAAGCCTGCACAAATTTTTGACTGTGCAGAAACTACTGAAACTGGGTTGCCTGACCATATTGAAGGGACTTCTATACCTTTTCTGGGAAGTCTTTTGTGGGAGACATGGTTGGGTTGGAAACAATCTTGCACAGAACTTGAAGAAAGTAAGAGCCAGTATTTGGAAAATCCATCCATTTTATGTGATATTAAAAGCCTTTTGACAGATCAAGCACCCAACAATAGGGGTTCTGGGTTTTGGAAATGCTGTATGGTGGTTGGAGAATTGAACTTATTTCTGGAATATCCGTCAATACTGTCTTTAGCTGTACTTCTTAGGCAGATACGACATGCACTTCACTTGACCGCTGGCCCTGACAGGGTGAAGTCTAGCTCATGTGCTCCATCAACCTTTGAGGATTCATCGGTGAGGGATTGCGATAGTGGAGACAAATCATATGCTAGTCGAATTGAGATGGCACTGCATAAGATACTTCCACAGAAGCTTATCCAGATTGGGATATTCATAGCTGGTCCTCACATCCAAATATCGCTGGGAAAGGAGTTCCACAGTGCAAATGCAAATGTAAATCATGGGCGGGACGATCTAAACCTTGCATTTGATGTCCACAATATTGAACTTGCTGCTGCACCAACTTTAGCATCAGATCTTGCATCATCAAGTGGGTGCAGTGCGATAAATGATGCAGAGACAAAGTTGCCTAGCTTGAAGGAGCCTGAAATAATTGACATTCCTAATTTAGTTAACGAATCATACAGGTGTCAGGGGAGAGTTTCACTCGGCGCTTACTTAAAAGTTCATGGTTTAAAGGCTTATCTTGATGATTCAACTGAAAAACAACAGTACCAAATTTGTGTACTAAATCCAACAACAATAGAGTTATCATCCACGAGGTAGGTTTTTTGGCGTTTTTCTCTTACTTCAGTTCACTCCGAACTGCTATTGGCACTACGTAAATTTGTTGGCAAGGTTACTGGTTTGGAAAAGTCTTATTTACCTTTGCATATTTTTGTGCACACTTATCGGGAAGAACTGGGACTTTTGCGCATTGGCATTGGAATCGTTTGAGCTTTTCCATCCACTTCCTCGATGATATGTTGCATAATATAAAGTTTTAATTACCCATTCTTTGTGATTTTTCACTATTAAGATCCCTTTAATTTCATGAAAAGCAATGTCTTAATGTAAACCCTTTTGAAGGAAGATACTTTCTTTATCCCTTTGTCTCTTCCATTTTCTTCTTTCTTACCTACTTTCTTTGTTGTTGGGGCAAGGGCCATCAAATCGAACTTGGACAGTCTTACGTGTCTACACATTTAGGTGAACTCTGTTTTCACTCAGCCACTATATGCAATAATTTATTATCGCGTGCAATAATATGGCACAACATACTCGTTTGGAGTTTTAAATTTCTAAGGACTTTGATGCCAGGTGTAGTTAAATTCGATCATAAATGCTTCTTATGCAATAAGGCAGTGACAATTCTTACCCGCCTGGGCTTCCTTGTTGAGTGTAGTTTACAATCCCGATATGTTGAGAATTGAAGCTTCAGGAGCAGGTTCAAGGTTCCGGGGTGGTGATCATAACTAGTATAGTAGGTTTAGGATGGGAGCCGGAATAGGTGAGATGTTCTGGGAAGGAGCATCACTAGAATTGGAGAGTCCTACAACTAATGTTTCTTGTTCAGACAACAACCCATGCTGTCTTCAGATTTGTTACCATCTGCTCTAATAGCTTAAGCTTTTAGAGCAGATGGTAACTTAACATGGTATCAGAGCTCTGGTTTGGCAAGGTCTTGGGTTCAATTCTTCCCGCTTGCATATTTGGTCCCCTTTATAATAATGCAATTTGCATTCTGATTATTTGTGCACTTGGTGGTGGTGCATCTTGATTTGTCTCTCCACGTGCAATCAGGGGCTTGCACGTGAGGGGGAGTATTAAGCATGATAACATTGTTGGGCCCATTCTCTAACAGCTTAAGCTTTTAGAGCAGATGGTAACTTAACATGGTATCAGAGCTCTGGTTTGGCAAGGTCTTGGGTTCAATTCTTCCGCTTGCATATTTGGTCCCCTTTATAATAATGCAATTTAACCTTGGTACTCTTCAACCCTCAAGTTTCCATGCACCGAGGACCTTTAAAACTAATAGTCTGGGATGACCTCTGTTAATTGAGATAATGGGGCCGCAAGGTACAGTTTTAGGTGGTATGGGTGAGCCTTGCCGCAATGTAAGGTTGCTCCATCGTGACTGGGAAGTCACGGATGTAGTACAACAGGAACAATCTTTCCACATAAGTGGAGGTAAGGCGAACAGGTGAGAGGTTCTGGAAAGGAGCGTAGTATTGGAGAGTCCTGAAACTAAGGTTTCTTGTTCAGATAACAACCCATGCTGTCCTCAGATTTGCCGGCCAAAAACTTGATCATCTTGAACCCTCGAGTTTCCATGTACTGAGGACCTTTAAAACTAGTAGTCTGGGATGATCTCTGTTAACAGGGATAATCGGGTCCCAAGGTACAGTTTCAGGTGGTACAGGTGAGCCTTGACACAACATAAAGTTGCTCCATCCAGACCTGGAAGTCACGGATGTAGAGAAAAAGGAAAATCCTCTCCACACAAGTGGGGGTAAGGCTGTGTATATCAACCCTGTGCACTGGGCTGTACCACCCCTCCCTCTAGCTGGTTGATGATCTGAATTGTGTAAACCTTGTCACCCTGGTGAGATGGATTCTTTTATTATTATAGGAGCATAGGTGGTTTGAAGTCTTTTTATATTCCTTACTTTTGCATTTGTGGATGTTTTAGTGATTGTGATAACTGTTAACTGTGGAGGTAAAATCCTTAGCATCTCTCTCTCTCTCTCTCTCTCTCTCTCTCTGTTTCTGTGTGTGTGTGTGTTTATATATGTGTAAACATGTAAAAAAGTATATACATGCATTTGTATGCATATATATATTTCCACGCATGTAGCTATATACAAGTACAGTCGCATGAACAAACTTGGAAACAGAGATATGAAGACATGACAAGCTACTTCTTTTCTAATCCTGACAGTGACACAGTGTGATGTTTATGGCAGGGAGGAGCTTCACTCCTTTGGCATAACAGTCGTTGCTGTGTCTGCAGCATTACGTGGGATTGCCGCTGGACTCACTCTTTTGATATTTTTGGATGAGATATCTGTATTAGTTGAGGTGATTTTGTTACCTTAATTTTTCGGTTTGTCACTTTTTCGAATTTCTCTTTTTGCTGATTATAGGCAAACCTCTCGCTGATGATCTCTCATGGCTATATAACCACACCAAGTGGCGGATCTCGGGTGGGAAGACAAGGTGGTCAAAATGTGATAGAAGTCCAAGAATGGTGGTCAATCCCTATTTAATAAACCTTAAAACTCTCTTTTGTAGAACGTTTATTGGGCATTATACTAATAAAAAAAATTCCCAATATCAAGGTGGTCAATTGGCCACCTTGGCACTGAGGTGCATCCATCCCTGGTCCAAATGTGTAGTTGATGTTAAGAATATGCATGTCAAGGTCCGGGTAATATCTTCAAGTAGATTATTACCTTGTTTTTGCCGGGCAAATGACCTTGGTATGTTGTGAACCCCTCTAGGCTTCATCTTGAATGAATGAATGTCACTGTCAAATTGACTGTTGTAAACTTTGATCATCATAGGGTTGTTTAGGAGGGTGGTTGGTATGGAGGTTTAAGGATTGGGGATTTGCAAAACTTGGGACTTGGAGAACAAATGGTTGAGAGTGGAAGTACAAGACTAGCCATAAAGAGAGATAGAGGGAGAGGGAAAAGGGAGAGAGAGAGAGAGAGAGGAGAGAGAGGAGGGAAGAGGGTATCAGACTGGCCGGTCCCTTGTGTGCCAGTCTATAACCAGTCAACCAACTAGTTCAGTGAATGCAACTTCGCCAAACTCTTTTGATATTTATATTTGTCCGATAGGTAAAAATAATGTGATAAAATTGCGTTAAGGGTGGCATGCATTGCACTTGTGCTCTCCTTGCTAAGCATGAGATATATAATTTGGGCCCATTCTCTAACAGCTTAAGCTTTTACGGCAGATGGTGACTTAACATGGTATCAGAGCTCTGGTTTGGCAAGGTTTGTGGTTCCAAGTGTCTTAGCTTGCATTTGGTCTATGTAACTATGCACTTGGTGGTGGTGCATCTTAATTTGTCTCTCCACTTGCAATTTTGATATGCATTATTGGTCCTTTGTCTAAATGCTTGTCTAACGGCTTAAGCTTTTAGAGTTGATGGTAACTTAACTTCCCAACTAGATGCCTTTTACTTGTACTTGTCCATAAAAGGAATATAAGATAAAGACGAGTAAAGCTATGAATCAGGGAAAAAAAGGTTCCCTGGTGCTTATATGTATGAGATTTTGTACATTCACCCGACTTCTCCTGTATTCCACTTTCGGGATATATGCCTTGTATTAATGCTCTTTTTTGTCTGAAGGGCTTTCTTTCTGGCAGGTAGTTGCTGGTTTAACTTCTGCTGTATTGCGCATTAGTTCTACGTCTGATTCAGCTGATTGGATAAATTCTGAACATGTAATACGGCAAGAGACATTGGCTTGTAGAAAGGGGGTGTCTTCTATCTTTAAGAACACCATGCTTGCTATTAGCTTCACTTCTGTCCTCAAATCGATGGACGTCGTTCTACACAAGACCAGGAGAAGCAATACTGTCAAGGAATATACAAGAAACTTCGACAGCATAAGTAGCAGAAAGTTGGCCATGCATGACGTGCGTGATCAGGGAATTTGCGCTTTTATTCAGCAATGGTGCACTGAATTTTCTTGTAAAGAAACGAATGTGGAAGTTAGCAGTGAAGTATTGGGAATTCGTGCTGGTATATTCGAATATGCAAGTGAGATGACAAAAACCTCTTATCAAATTGACCTCAGCAATTTCCTGCTCCATTCTCTGACTTGCTTGTATGAAGTATCTAGTTCTGAGTGCAAGGTCTGGGTGAGATACATCCGGAATGAGTTACCTTCTGGTGGTGTTTCCGGAGCAATTGATGCTTCTACTTCTGGTGGCAGTTCTACTCAGGATATCAGAGTTCCAGCCTCAAGTTGTTGTTTACTCATAAATATTTCCCTAGGTGATATATATATAGCAGAGTGCCCATTAAAACATATTTTGGTTGGTGCACATCACTCAAGTAAGCTTGAGTCGTCACTCTCTGTTGGGGCAGCATGTCACAGAATTTCTTGCCAAACCCAGGTGCTTTGTTAAGACTTGAGAATCTCCCGCGACTAGCTGTTCGATTTCTATCTGAAGTGCTAAATTATATGTATATTGTTCTGGTGTCATCTATCCTATGGGTATTTGCATCAGATTCCAGTACTATTATAACTGAACTAACCTAGTGCTATTGAACAGGGAGGGTTAATGTTTCTTGAAACCAAAGCAGTGGTAATGCTTTCTCAATGTTTTACTTTGTACTGTGATATCATTGAACGTCTTTTACCTGTTACACCATTATTTGAGGAACGCCTAGTTGCTGCTCCTGGTGCGCATATGGACCATCCCAGCCAAAGTATCCTTGAACAAGTACATTGGGAGAAGTTGGAAGCATTCACTATTGATCTTTCCCAGTTATCTCTTGCGCTTGTGGCCAGAGATGAATCTGGTAAAGCTTTTCTATTCTTGTCGGTTTGGGTCATTAATTTCTATCCAACGTGAATAAATTTTTACTTCTTGCACAGGCAGACTTCAGGAACTGCTGTTTGAGGTTGATTTTCATTTAAATCTTGAAGCAACTGATACGAGGAAAAAAGTTACATTCCATCTTTCCCGCATGTCAATTTTTTCTCACATCCTTCTCGAAACTGCGGAACATGGATCCAGGGAGATTCAAATAACTCATTTTCCCTCGCCAATATCTGACGGTTTATCTTCTAAGTTTAGTCCTGGGGATCCTGTGGTAGTACTTCAGAATACGAACCGGATTCATTCGGTCCAGGAAGATGCAAGTTGCTCAAGTCTTTCTTCACCCCCAGCGGAATCTTATGTGGATAATATTCCATCTCAACCTCCCCATTTAAGTCCTGAAAACTTTATCTTAAGACACTTAACTGCTTTCATATCAGTTGAGAAGCCTATGCCAAGGGGCACGGTTGCTCCACTGCGCTCAAATCAACTCTGGATTGGTGGTGGTTCTATTTCAGGTTTTGATGTGACAATTTCTCTGCCTGAGATACAGGTGATCATGCTTTACCGTGCTGCTTACTGTTCCTTGCAAAGTTATTGCCAATGTATCCAGTATCGTGTTTGCTTTAACTATTCTGTTCAAAATCATATGCATGGTTAATGATATATTAATTTTGGTAAGAAAGGATAACTGCTAATAGAAAATGTACAGTTAAGATGGAAATTCATGCTAGGAAGAGGAATTGGAAATTTGAAGTCTTGTTGGACGGAACTGGGACTTCTCTGACAGCACACTCGGACAATGGACGTGATTGGAACAACGGGGTTATAGACGTATTCCTATTAACTCTCTTCTCATGGATGTAATTCCTGTGACTGCAGATTGTAAGGGTGTACTCTCCCAGGAACTCCGTTTGAACTGGTTAGGGCTAAGCCCCCATCGTTCCCCATCTTTGAGAACAAATGAGAAAAAGGGAAAACATGACAATGACCAAGATATCCTATCCAAATTCTTATACAACTTCTGACCTGCGAAGCAAACCTCCCTAAAGACCACAGTTTGCAGAGTTTTGCTCTTTACTAAGTTACTGTAGCTAAGTCATGCAATTTGCATAGGTCGCTTGTGCACTCGCTCTGTAGCCTATCTAACTTAAAGCTGGGCATGTATCACTTGGTTTAACCTTCTGATTATTGTATTAGATGATTCTTTCTGCTGTCGAGTCCTTGACCGGGGTTTTTAGCAAAGAGGCAACTGGCAATGTAGACCAAAGGCAATGGTTGAGCAACCAGGAGACAGACAGAAAGTTAGAAGAATTTGCTCCTGACGGTACCTTTTTTTTTTTGGTTGCCTTTTCTGTTTTTGCTTTTTGGTTTGAATTATTATTTTTTGCAGATCAAATTGAACTAAATTATCAAGATTCTCTGACTTGTCTAGGAACTATTGTGGCAATGCAAGACGTTGAGCAACACATGTATATTACAGTTGAAGGTGCAGAAAACAAGTATAGTTTAGTTGGTGCAACTCATTATTCTCTTGTGGGAGAGAGGGCTCTTTTCAGGGTATGTAGTTTCTTGCTTCCATTCGCCTCTTTTCCAACTTCATGCATTGTTTTTTTCTCACTTGGCCAATGGTGATTGCCGTCCTTTAATCTCCAAAGCAATTCTGCTTCAGGTGAAATATCATTATCAGAGGAGATGGAAGTCGCCAATTCGGTGGTTCTCTTTGACTTCATTGCATGCCAAGAGTGATTCAGGGGAGCCATTACAATTAAAAGGGCGTCCAGGATCAAGTTTTGTTGACATCTCCAGCTCTAATGATAGTGGCTGGGGACATTGGGGTATACTTCCGTCTAAGCCTGAAAGTTATGAGGGTGATTCTGAGCTAGCTTCATACAGTACTGTCGCCAAAAATATGTTTCACCTTGTAAACCGGAAGAACGACAGCTCCTTAGCTTTTGTTGATGGGATTCTGGAGTTTGTCAGCAAGCCTGGAAATCTATTCAAGTGGAAAGTTTTCTATGACCTCTCTTTAGCTCGTGATAATCTGTTGGTAGATAGCTACTTAACGGAGGCATCTAAGACTAATGCACAACATACGCCACATTTGAAAGAGGAAGGAACCTCTGGGGGAAGTGAAGATATCTCCTCTATTAATGTTACAATTGAAAAAGTTACCCTGACAATTGTTCATGAACTTTCAGATACAAAGGAAAAGTTCCCACTTCTCCAGGGATGCATAGCTATAACTGAATTTATAGTGCAGGTTCTATACACCAAAGCCAGGGTTATGAGCAGATTTTGGGTTGAGCTTAAGCACTTTGATGCACAGAGAAACTTATGGTGAGTGCACTGATGTAGTTTGAACCGGAAAGATTGTCTTCTGCTTTAATCTTTTAGTTTGGTTATTGCTGCAACCCTCATTCTTTCCTCGAGAAATTAAGGTTTGATTGTTCCCCATTTTGTGCATGCAATTGCAGGAGAGAATTTATCAGGCCAGCTGAACATCGCATTTTTTATCGCTCGAGGTTCCAAATTCAGGGTTCAGAAGTTGGTTCACCTAGCGTGCCCGTTTACATTTATGCTAGTATTAAAGAGGTCAGGACAGATCAGTTTCTTGGAAGTTTAAAGAATTATAGTTTATGACAGTGGATTTATATTTTGAAATTGACAGTTGGACATGTCGATAACCGAGCTCTCTTTGGACATACTTCTGTTTGTGATTGGGAAATTAAATTTGGCGGGTCCCTTTGCAGTGAGAAGCTCAGTGATTTTGGCCAACTGCTGCAAGGTTCTGTATTTCATTATGCAACTGCTTTCATATGCACCCTTCGATTTATGTTTGCTTTTGTGCCCTCGCTTGTGTACACAAATGAGTGCATGCATTCAAGCTTCTGAGTTTTGGTTTTGTATTTGCATGCATCTGTTTGTGCTAGTGCATGTTCCAAACGTATCTTGCAAGACATTTTTGGTTGCTATTCCATGTTCTTTTTGTTAGGATAACTTTCAGTAGTGTAACTAATGTTTTTTGCATTTTTTTAAGCGTGACATATTATTTACAAAACAGCCAAAGCAGGAGCGAAGACCGGTACAAATCATCTATGTAGACGCAGCAAGAATCTGTTCTAGCAAAAGTAAAAGCCTTGTGGGATTGAAACTCCTTCCTGCCCACAAAAAGGAGTAGAAAAAGGACCCTCAACCTTTGAAACCAATTACTAAACAACCCCAAACGTCCTATGAATGCAATATCTTCTCTTTCTTCCTCCTCCTCTTCCTCATTTTATGTGGCGACCAGCATCTCACAGATCTATCCCAGATAGCAGGATCACCTAGCAGGTTCAAAAGGCAGAAAACCTGACAATGCTTGAGGTGGTCGCCCATCCTCTTTATACATATAGCACCAGTTGACATATATTTTCCACCAGTTTGCACTGCGTTTCTGGCCGCCTCCAAAACTTTCTGGAGCCGCTGCATTCCAAATTGCTTTCCACAAAAATGAAATACAATCACAATTCACAAGTCCGTAACACCAAATTTTTAGTCTTGACATAAAATCATCCCGTAAAATCATCCCTTTATACCACGCTATCCTCCTTCCTTGAACCTCGCAGAATACAACCTGTCCATCAAGACTTACACTTGTTCGATCTCCCTATCTTGAAAATTCCTCCTAAAAACCGACTGGAAAAATACAACCTCTGCCACCAAATTTCTTTATAGCTTGCTAACTGAACAGAGACGGGAAAGAGTGACATAACATCACCTCACTAAGGTTCAAGCCAAATTCTCACCCAATTCCCGTCTCCTACCGAATAGGAGCAACAAAAGAACCCCACCCTTTACTAACACCTATCCACATGCTGGAACCATAAGCCTAAAAACCTCCCCGGACGCCAGAAACCTTCTCCTCGAGTTTCTCAAGTACTAGTCTCCTCAAGAAAGCATCCCGTTCTCGCAAATATCTCCAAAGCCATTTCCCAAGGAGTGCTTCAAGATGGCCGAGTCTTTGATCCCTTAACCCTCAAATAGAGCCGAAGAGTATACTACAATCCAGTTAACTAATGAGGCCTGCCGTGGAACCTTCCCGTAGGAAAACCCTCTCCATTTTTTCCAGTCTCTTTGCCACAAACCAAATGACCATAGGAGACATGAAAGTAAGTGAGGAAAATGGAACAGTACATTTTTGTGAGAGTTAAACTCCCAGCTTTTGGGAGGTACCATCTGTTCCACGCTGCCTACTGTTTATAAAACTGCGTCACCACTGGGTTCCGGCAAGCCACATCTCTATAGAAGCACCCAACGGAAGTCCCAAGCAATTTATAGGCAAGCAGCTAACTCCACGCCCAAAGGATCTTCTAATCGAAACAAGCCTGAAAATTATAAAAGCACCATTGGGATTGATTTTAACTGTTCCACATCCGCGTCACCAATCAAGAGAGTGTTACCTGCAAAAAGGAACCGTGACACCTCCAGCCCCACATCTTCTGACTCCCCTACCTCGAAACTTCCAAAGAAGCCTCAGCAGTCTACTCATGGCATCCATCACTATCAAAAACAGGAGGGAAGTTAGTAAATCCCTGTCTTAAGTCCCTCAAAGAGAAAAAGAAACCAACAGGACTTCTAACCATCATTGAGAGCTTTGCTGCGGAAATACTTAACCTCATCCAGTCTCTCCATTTCTCTTCAAGACCTTTTGCTTTTATGCTTCTTTGTAAGCCAGCTCTGATAAGTCTTTCCGTAAGTATCTGACCGGATCTGCACCTCCTAAAATGGAAAATTATATGCTCCAGACTGTTGGAGATATTATCGAGTCTAATTTAGACTGTACAAGTGCAGCACTCGTGGTTGTTTGGCATCAGGTATTAGAGTTGGATATTTATTAGATATCGGGTAAGCAGTATCTTGTTTCTTTTTTCTTCCGCTATAATTTTGATGTCTGGCCTGCTTAACATTCTAGGTAAGTTTAGTGTCTCATGTTCTTTATGTGGAGAATTCTGCAGTTCATATTGTTGATTCTCTCTTTCTTTCTCCTCTCTCTCTCTGCACATGCATCCATTTACCTCTTTCTCCCTCTTTTTAAAAGTTTCTTATGCCAATTTTCAAAAATGGCAGATTGAAAACCAGACAGGCTTAACCCTTCTTGCTCAATTTTATGATAAGCAAGCTGCATCAGCAGCCAAGAACCAGTCGACCACCATTTTCTTAAGGTACACCATATCTTAGTTACTTGGTCGGCATGTAAACAATTTTAGCTTGCATACTCCATTCAGTTGATTGCAGTAGTTTAAATTCAGATAAAGTTCCAGTTCTTTGCGAGGTCTTTGGCATTG
This sequence comes from Escallonia rubra, assembly GCA_033065855.1. Taxonomy (NCBI): domain Eukaryota; kingdom Viridiplantae; phylum Streptophyta; class Magnoliopsida; order Escalloniales; family Escalloniaceae; genus Escallonia; species Escallonia rubra. The sequence continues at coordinate 61,565 of JAVXUO010001057.1, read as the reverse complement.
TTTGTCATTTGACTTCCTATTTTGCAACAATTCCTTAGTTTCAAAATAAAATGCACCGCTAGGTGCCAGTTGAAGAGGCTGCAAAATAAGGAAGGACACTGGTTTGATCGTATATGCTTTGAAGTCTTTGTATCAAAGCCCTTAGTTCTGGTTCAGCAAGTTTCCAGGCACTTCCTGTCTATCTTAGATAAAGTGTTGTAGAATAAACATTGAAGTTCTTGTTGCAGGGTTTGTGTGTGTGAATGCAACATACAGCATTGAAGGAAGATTTTGAAGCGGTGTCTTTCTAGATCGTCACCGTTTAGATATAAAAAATATATCTTCGATCTGTCATTTCGAAATGTCCACTTCAAACGCTGTTTCACCTCCCAAAGATCAAAGTTGGCTTGATGAGCGCAGATGAAAGAAGCGGGAGCAAGAAAACCACTTCTGTATTTCTTGTTTTTCTACAGGGGCAAATAGAAGCGCTTTTACTACTGAAAAAGCGAACGGCTGGCGTAAAGGCTCAAGACTTAGCTGAGCATTGGTTTTTAAGAGTTCAGATGATAGGGCAACTTAGACTAATCCAACATGCCTTTGGTCAAGCATTTCTTGACTGCAGTAAGCGTAAAAGAGGGGCGGATATGGACTAGGGTAAGGAAATGATTGGACTGCGATATTACTGCAATTGAGGACATTGTGACAGAAAGTTGTTATAGTTGCGTGGTCATGTGCATCAATCTCCGTCAGCTGCACAAATATGGTGGAGTAGCGATTTATGGTATAGGTGTTCTAATCAAGGATCATTTAATGAAGGAGGGGTTTACTAAAGATGTGAAGTTTTATGTAGTGTAGCAATTCCATTTGTCTTCTCCTACAGTTACCATCACTTTCGCCCCTAAGTTTCTTATTGATCAAAAGTGCATCTTCTAGTGTGGATGGACTTGTTAACAAGATAAGGTCTGTGATCATTTATAGAAAATTTCACGTCTTACAGAAACAGATGTTGTAGCAGCTTCCTGTTTGGCTATTTGCATTGAAAGTGGAAGTTACTTCAATGTCCTATTTAATACAGTTGACTTCCTTTGGCATTGCTCCCTTTATTTTTCGCCGGGAGACAGAGAATGTAATTAATATCTAGGTAACGTGAGCCGTTAGGGTGCCCCTCGGTTCCTGGACGACAGGCAACCAAATGCATGATGAGCTGTTATTTAACACGAGGCATATATTCTGATGGAGCTGGAATGTCAAAAAAGACAAGTTAGCTGGTTGAGTAGTTGACATGTATGGTTTTTTAGTTTCAACATCTTCCCTTAACCACTGCTATCTAGCGTCAATAATGTCCATCTAATCGTGCTGGTACTTAACTCCTATTGTGTGCATTCTACTTGTAAATGCGTGCTACTTGTTATAGGGTGTTTGAAGTATGCTGATCATTGTGTTTTGGGGGTGTTTGTTTATCATGGTCATTGTCTGTTATAAAGGCACTTAGCTATTGTGAATCAAGACCGAGAAGCATCTGTTGTCTCACTCCAGCTGGCAGAGCAAGGAGCCTATTCAACTCTGCCGATTCATTGTTCATTGTTAGAAGCTAGAACATTTGCTTGGAGAACTCGAATAGTCTCACTACAAGGTGTGTTCAGGTCTTCTACTCCCTAAACAGTATGCATCCATGGCGTGTTCATATGCATATGCGGGGAATAGGTATAGTTGGTCTGTCATTTGGGGTAGCAATGTGCTTAGGATAATGTTTTTGCTTTTCTTTGGTAGGGTATGTCGGCATCTAACTAGTGAAGTTTGTATACTAGTTCATGGATTCAGCTTCAGCAGATGTTCCAAGTTCAGTGAGCCATGGGCCCAAAATCTTAAGTGAAATGTATTCTGGCTTTGCTATAGAGGCATTTAGCACTTGTACTCACATTTGACAAGTTGAACTGACAGATCAAAGAGTTGATAGTACATATTTTAGTCAGTTATAGAACACATTATGCCTTCCAGAATGTGTTGTTCCTCATATACTGCATGAGTCGGAAAGAGTGCTTAAATCTCTGGAGGACAACTTTGAACAAATTTTAATGGCAATCGTATAGCACATATTTTTGCAGTGATTAAATTAGCAATCATCAGCTCATTTTGTTAGTGGGTTCCTTCCTGTCAGTAATGATCTTATAATACGATTTAATATACGGATCATAATATAACTTGGCGTACTTTCTCATCCTTGATCAGATTCAAAAACCTACCCCGGGCCATTTGTTGTGGTCAAAGTTTCACGAAGAACTGAGGTACCCTTCTCAAATTGCTGTTGTTGCAATTGAATTTCATGAATAGAATTGGGAAATAAAGTAGCGAACATGGTTTAACATCCCCCTTTCCCCACAAAATCAATTTGTCTTTAATGTTTTGTAGGATGGTTTGTCTATTGCGGTTTCTCCTTTATTAAGAATACACAACGCAACTGATTTCTCCATGAAGCTGAGATTTCGACGGACCCAACAAAAGGAAGCCGAGTTTGCTTTTATAGATCTCAAGGCTGGGGATACAGTTGATGATTCTATGACAACTTTTCGTGCCATTAAATTGTCAGGTGGACTGAAGAAGGCATTGATGTCTGCAAGTGTCGGTAAGTTGAACTCTTATCTTCCTTTCTTCTTGAAGGGTATTTCTGCCATCGTGCTCCATAGTAACTTATGTTTCATGGAGTGGCCAGATCTTTAGTCAGCCATACTTTTGAGTTTTGATAGCAAAACCGCACTTGTTCTTTTGAGCAAGGCAAGAAGATCGTCATGTTGGCTTGTACATCATTTGCACGTGTTAAGAAATCTGCCCTTCATGCATTTTTGTTTGATACCAGTTGGGGCTACGCGAGAACTCAACCTGAAAAGCTTGCTATTCACCCCAACAATCACCCCCTACCTACGCCTTGTGGGACTGCATCAGTCACCTTTGTTTGCAAGCTTTGCATCTCTGCATTGCGGAACCTTACCTATTTGGCACGTTGGCCATTGTTAGAGTGGACACCTTGGGCACAGAAAGGGAAGAAGGGGCATTTCTCTCTGCCTTTATCACCATTTTAGGTAAGGTTTTGGAAACATGGAACAATTGCAGGAGTGCAGCAAGTGGAACACTAATAAATGACAAGTCAGTATTAAGCAATTGAACTCATATCTATACCGATCTGGATAAAGCACTGCAAATAAAAAGGAGTGACTTAATTGTATTTTTGTCTTGGGTACCTTGTTAAGCTACACTTGAAGCAGTTAGCATAACAGGACCCACACATAAAAATATACACGTATATGTGTTGCTGAAAACGAATTCTAAGAGAATAGATTAATTAACTATTTAGTTTGAACCATTTCACATTAAGATTATACCGAATCCTTCACTAGTCTTTGAGTCTCTAAACCTAAAGAAAGTTCTGCAGAAATAAACTGCTATCATTCTATTCTTCGCTTGATTTTAATCTTATTCACATTAAAAGGCCTCAGATAGATATCAATACTACCTAGTAACCATACTCACGAACATCATAGGGTAGAAATAGGTATGCCGTGAACCATACTTACCTATAGTACTACTCTACCCTTACCAGATAGTAATGCTTCTAACGAATAACTCTGTGAAGAAACAAAAAGGGAAAACGTTTGGTTTGATGGTTAAGTTGGTGAGATCTACGCCATGGCTCGCTAATTGACTGCCTCACACCTTACCTCGGGAGCAGATTTGAGCCTTAATAGGAACATTTGTGATTAATTTCCGTAAAGGGCATATAATATCTTCTTGCTGGTTTATCCACCCGACTGTACCCCACCGCTCTGTTCGTGTATCATTGCTTTGTCCACTTCACTCCAGCACAGTGGTTTAAGTGATTCAATCTAAGCAGCCCGTTGAATCGGCTATACACATGCTGATCCATTAGTCCTTTCTGGTCTTCTCACGCTGTAATGTTTAAGATACATAATGGAATATCAGAATGTCTATGATCGCAGCAGCCCTTTCTTCTTTCTCTATCCTCTCTATCTTCCCTTAGACCATACATTGAAATCCTTAATGCTAAAATTCCTTTAGTATTGCTACCTTCCAAACTAGTTCTTACTACTTGTTTGGCACTCTATAACTCTACTGGTATGATATTCAAAGTTGCACTATCGAGATTGTGTGTGTTATCATAAGTATGTTGGTTCGGACAGCAAAGCAATTTTTTGTATTGTCTGAATGCTTGTTAACCCCAAAATTATGTGAGATTGGTAATTGCCTTGCAGGTAATTTCCTACTTTCTTTTAGACCTGAAATTACACAGAACTTGATAATTTCCGAGAAAGCACATACAGTGGATTGGTCAGATGAGCTTGAAAGCGGAAAGGCAGTTCGTCTCTCTGGATTGTTTGATAAATTAGGCTACCGCGTCCGGAAGGCGTTTTCTGTTGAATCAGTGAAATGTTCCTTTAGCACTGAACATTGTTCTCTCCGTTATGATGATGGACGTGTCGCTAACCTACATTTCCTTATTCAGAGCACTAGAAAAGATGTCCCGGTGGTACAGCCTGATGGCTCCGGATTTGACCATGGAAATAGGAATACACCAGTTGCACTACAAGTTCAGAAGGAAATCTTTCTTCTTCCTACCGTTCGTGTTTCCAACTTGTTACATTTAGAGATACATGTGCATTTGACTGATAAAGGTAAACGAGGATAAAAGCTATTTGATGAATTAAGTTTGACTTGTGTTGTGGCAACTATTTCTTTTCTTGTGCAGATCCACATGCCAATATTAACTCTGACGAAATAGGCAAACCGGAGATTATTACTTGCGGATCAACTGTTAACTTATATGCTAACCCCGCGTCACTATTTATTACTGTTACTTTGGCTGCATTTAATTCAAGCTCCAAACCCGTAAACAGTGGTGACTTGGTGAGAAAGTTACAGAAGCAGAAAGATGATGTCCATGGTTTGAATATTGAGTTGGACTTTGGTGGTGGGAAGTATTGTGCTATCTTAAGGTTATCTTATGATCGTAGGGGCATATTGGAGGTAATTATCCTGAACCCATTGATTAGTCAGACCTTCTGTTGAACGTTAAATCATGCCTCTGTTTGCAGGCTTTGATCTTTACATCGTACACACTGAAGAATGACTCGGATTTTCAATTGTTTTGTTTTGCACCTAATCAGAAGCCTCTGTCTCGGTGATCTCTTAGTTTTTTACTATGTTTAAAAGTTGCTATTCTATCCCTATTTTGGTTAAAAACTTTTACCTTCATGTATGCAGGGATGAAGTTGAAAACCTTGGTTCTGAAGTTTCTCCAGATCTAGGATCTGTTCTGCCTCCAAAGTCAACTAAATCATGGTTCATGAAGTAATACAATTGTTTTCACCAACAAATGTCCCTCTATTTAGATGCCAAAACAATCCCTTGATAGTTTCTCTCTGTTTATAAACTGGTTTTTTCTTGTATCTTTATGTACATATACGCGTGATTAATTGGCATCTCATTCACTTCTTTTTGCTACTGATAGATACAGTAAGGTGCATCTAAAATTGTTGGTGGAGAAAGCATCGGAGGCACTGTTAGACTTGGATGCTTTATCAGGCCTTACAGAGATAGACCTGAAAGCTGAAGAAGGACCTGCACTAACATATATCACAAGGTTGGGCGTGTCTTTAAGGCCATCCATGAGTGAGGTAGTTCCATCACAAACAGTATCGATCAACCCCCGCTATGTTGTATTGAATGAATCAGAGGATGCTATTATCATCCGTCAATGTTATTTGGAGGTTAGATCTTGTTGTCTATTTCAAGATATCTCCTTTTTACATGTGAGTCAGAAATGTTCTAAATTCTGTTGTCATTTAATTTTGAGAAGGGTGACATGGAAAGGTTCATTTCGGTCGAAAGTAAGGAGAAAAAGGCATTACAGCTGCGGCATGGATTCAGGAAAAAGAAAGAATTTAGTATCTTTGAGAACTTTCTTAGGAAGCATAGAAATGATCAGGATGATTCTTTACTATATATTCAGTTTCGACCAAATCAGGATGGGTTGGGTTGGTCAGGTCCGGTATGTGTTGCTTCACTGGGACGTTTTTTCCTGAAGTTCAGAAGATCAATCGATTATACTGTGCAAGAATCAAATGATGTAGCAGTAGACAACCAGAACTTACCGCAGTTTGCAGCTGTTCATGTGGTAGAAGAAGGTGCAAGTCTTGTTTTGCGCTTCAATCGCAGACCAAATATAGATCTGCCTTATCGGATTGAGAATTACCTGCATGATGCATCTATAACTTTCTATCAAAAGGTTTTCGTAATCGCCATCCCATTCTTTATTACACTATGCTGGTCACCGACTAAAATTTCTGCAAAATGCTATACATATAATTATGTTTCCTATTTTTGGTGGAAAATTTATAGGGTTCAATGGAGCCAGAGATCCTGGGATCTGGACGAAGTGTCAATTATGTCTGGGATGATCTAACACTTCCTCGTAAACTAGTGATCCAAATTGATGGTAAGTATTTCTTTTTCAATGCTTTGTTCAGTTTATTGCATATTACTGTGTAGTCTGTCTTCCATTTGACTGCTTTTGACAATCTCACTTTAATATATATCTCTTATCTTAAAGAAATTTGTCCTTGCTAAAATCGTTAGATTCAATCATGAATTGTTTTTGTTTGTTTCTTCTTGTCCTTCTATAAAAAATGATTTCTCCTTCACTCCAAAAGCAACTCGACGTCCAGAAAATTTCAAAAATCGTCCCAAACCACCATAAGCCATGCAGCTCGACACACATCTGATACTAAATGTCTAGTGATGGTTTGGTGAGTTGACCGACTGTTATGCTAATGGAGATCTGAGTAAATTCTGTATTTTCTTCCTTTCCTCTTTTAGGCTTGCATCTACTGCGCGAAATCAACTTGGATAAGGTGCGAGCATGGAAACCGATCTATAGATTTGGGAAACAAAGAGGGTTGGGATCTCATTTACCACTTAGTAAAAAGTTCGGAGACCATAAAAGAACTGGTCAATCAAATGACATGGAGATGGTAAATCTGGGATATGAGATATATGCAGATGGCCCAACCCGAGTTTTGCGTGTTTGCGAGTTCTCTGATTGTCGCAAGGGGAATACGGTGTTCCACACTGGTGCAAAAATGAGACTAAGAATCTCTTATGTTGCACTCCACTTAATGGAACATGCAAAGCAGGTAATTGCTTTGAGTGCTTTGTTTATTTATTTGGCTAAAAATGTTCAAGGCATTTTCTATATGAGTTTCCTCTATGCCTTTTGTTATTAACTTCTTTTGTACCATTTCTTCCCCACCTTCTAAAAAACTAAGCCTTGAATTCTTCGTTCGAATTGATTTGACATGAATTTTCCTCTTGGTTGCCGAACTCTGCAAGCGCATGATTTCATTGGTTGGGAATAATTAGAACAGTGTTTGATGCTGTGTATTTCACGGATACCTTCACAAGTGCTGCCTTGCTCTCACTGCTAACTTGTTTTTTCTAAGCTTGACTTTGGTCTCCATATCACTTTTTTCTGGGTTTTGTACCCAGAATAGCACCACAATGCCAATCAGCGCACTTTGTCTAGCCCAGTTGTCAATTGATTAAAGCAAGTTATTATTTTGAATGGCCTTGGCATCATAAGTCAATTTATCCAACCTTAAGTCATTTTCCGACCTTGCGTTTGACTACATCTTTCTCAGTACTTACCACTTTGAAATAAGAGATTGTATTAGTCCTGGAAACTGTGTAGGAATATATTTGATCCATAGCCTTTAATATCAAAATGCTGCTTTAGATGGGAAACTTAAGGTAATTGATCTGTAGTTTGTATAGGTTAGAAAGGGCTTGTAAAGTCCCCTTTTTTGTAGGAAGAATGTGATAACGGCTTTAAAGGTTGAATATGGATTTGGCATAATCTTGGAAATTAAGCTTTTGTATGTTCAGGAGTTGCAGGATAGCGAACGCCCAAACCCTAAGGCAACGACGTTACCACTAATTATTCAGACAACAAATCACCACTAAATAATCTAATGAAGGCAGAACAGAGCAACTGAATATCCTTCATTTATCAACTTAAAAAAATCCTACCAAATATATTGAGCACTTAAATTTCCAATCCGTTATTAGAAATACATGGTTTTGAACAAGAACTTGTATGCAAATTGAAGAGAAAAAAATAAATACTCGAGCCCCCTGAGCATCCACTTAAGAGCTTTATCAGGTAAGCAGCTCAACGGTCTGCTCAACCTGTGGGGAGGAAGGAGGTGAGCTTCAATAGCCATGCAAGGTAAAACACCACTGAGTGGCAAAGGAATGATATATAACTAGAATAGCACCACATAGGGGCAAACGGACAACTATCACAAAAATACTAGTCGAACAGGAACAATCTTATTCTCAAGATTCTACATGGTCCAGCCTTCTCGTGTCCAAAGCCAATTAAGAAAGGGTACTGAAATTGGTAGGGAGGTATGAAAGAGGTTTAGTCTGGATCCCGTAAAGGTGATGACTCGTCCACTTGTCTGTTTCATCTTAAATCTAGTCACCAGAAGATCCCATGCAGCCTTTGACTTATTATGTTGGGCAGCCAAAGCTTAGGCTCAATGAAGTTGTAGGAGTGAAAGAAAGTTTTCACCAAATATGCAGTGAAATCCTTGTATGAGAAATCTAAGAGACAAACGTTAGGGATAAGTATCAGCCTTGTGAACCTCAGCTTATATCTTTTTTTTACTTGATTCAATTCAAAGCAGAAAAATGGGAGGCCTCTTGTGGTTTTGCCTTTTGTACTATCGTAGTATAACTGACTTCTGGTGGAATTATTCAAATTTATTTCACCTAACGTTTCCTCTCATTTTTAATATACTGAAGGAGGTAGATACCAGTGAACCATCTGTTTACACTCCTATCATAGTTATGAGAGTTGGGAACATCAATCTGGATTCTGTATTTACTGGTCAGCGTAAAATTAACCAGATCAGAATACAGGTAACTCTTACTCACCTGCCGGTGCATTCACTTGCTGATCTCTCATTCTGTACTTATTGGGATTTCTTTCTCAGTGTGGGGGTTCTGATTCGTTTTCTTATTTCTCTCCATAACATAATACATTATAATGCAGTCACTAAGTGTGGATCAAAAGTGGGTGGGAGCTCCTTTTGCAGCAATGCTTCGCAGGCATCAACAAGAATACGTTGACATAAATGATAGCGTGCTTCATGTAGTTCTTATTCTGCTTTCATCCCGTTCCAATGTTAAACAAGTTAAATATTTATCCATTGTTCTTCAGGTAAAAGAACTACAATTACTAGCATTTTTAATTTGTCATCTTCAATTATTTTTTTCCTTCTTATTCAATAAGATTTTGTTAAGAGCCCACATCAAATCCAATGACTCTTCGAGTAATGGCATCTCCACTAGTTGCCAATTGGTTTTCGGTTGGATGCTCTAACATGGTATTAGAACAAGGGTGTGGTTGTGCTCCATTTATGCTTGCTTATGCCCTATCCTGTCACGACATTGATGCTATCTGTCATGCTAGTTAGTGGTCCCGATGCTCCTGTCTTCTTGCTCTCCTTGCCAAGCGTGAAGAGAGAAGGGGGCGGGTCGGGTGGAATGAATTGAGAGATTTGTCCCACATCCAAACTCCTAGGCTTCCTTATCCAGTAGATGATCTTGATATTCAATTATGCAAACATATGTGTGTTTGTGCCTAAAATATGTGAGAAATCGCACTTAGCGATTATCTATTCTGCTCACCATTGCACGTGCACCTTTAATAACCTTTAGTAACACTAATAACGGTCTCTTATGCACAGCCACTTGATTTAAACATTGATGAGGAGACGCTAATGAAAATAGTCCCATTTTGGAGAAAATCCCTCAGTGACCCTAATACTCCAAGCCGGCAGTATTACTTTGCTCATTTTGAGATCCACCCAATAAAGGTTTGAAGTTCTAGTCACTGTAGGTGTTTAACCTATTTAATTATTTTGTTCATAATCATGACTCTAACTCACATGTGTTCTTGTATGCTTCTGAAGATCATCGCAAGCTTTCTTCCAGGGGGGTCATATTCCAGCTATAGCTCAACCCAAGAGACTCTGAGGTCTTTAGTGCATAGTGTGATAAAGGTCTGACAACAACGGAAAAGAAGTATTTGTTTGTGGTGTTGTCATGTCAAGGAAGTGCTATATGACTTCTTTCTCTGTTATAATATCATTATATGGTTTTTTGGGGTGTGGGCTTGTGTTTAAGGTGATTCCAACTTGCTTTCTTGTCTTTAGATCCCAGCAATTAAAAAGAAGACTGTAGAGCTCAATGGGGTCCTTGTTACTCATGCTTTGATAAATATAAGGGAATTGTCTATCAAATGCGCGCAACATTACTCCTGGTAAGCCTCTTAGATAACTGTTTCTGCTACGAATTATATACTTCCAAGTCTTAAATTAATGGTTCTCCAGGTATGCCATGAGAGCGATCTATATTGCAAAAGGAAGCCCATTGCTTCCACCAGCTTTTGCTTCTATTTTTGATGACTTGGCTTCATCCTCTCTCGATGTCTTTTTTGATCCTTCGAGTGGCTTGATTGATCTTCCCGGTCTCACCTTAGGTATCTATCTCCTCTCTCTTTCTAGTTCGTAGTTTGTGTCGTCAATCTGCCTTAATATTGAGAACCATATGGGCGGATTTGTCTATCCAATGCACGGATTTTTTTGTTATGTCATGTGATCAATTGCTTTATCAAAGGCATGATGTGCGATATTGTATATATCTACATATATGTAAAACACAGGCAGCCCCTGTTGCGAGAGCAAAAGGGGCTGTTGTCAGAGGTATAGTAGTTCTTAAAAGTTAAAATACTCATTTAATTTTTCGCAACAGAAGCTGATGTCAGAGCAATAGTAGTTCTGAAAAAATGACTCATTTAATTTCTCTCCTTACCTACACAGCTGGTTACCATCATCACCAAACCATGTTCAAAACTGCTCATGCCCTACACCGGTCAAGAATAAGTAATACCCACTTGGCAATCCATCACCACATCTTTCACACAGATGATCAATCACTCCTCCAATCACACGTCCTATGCTGTAGAATATTCAATTCGAACCTAAACATAGTCTCCACTCTCTTTCAAGATTTGAACCACTATCCAATAGTTACAATAACTATCTGGCATTGGCAAAGCTGCTTCAGATCTGAAGCAGAACTAGGTGTTCCTTGAAATGGGCATTAGCTTCCGGAATTGCTCACAAAAATCTCTGTTCATGACCTTCTCCCTCCATACAGAAAGTACGAAATATTGGACTCAATCTGTGTTAGCATCGTCATAGGATGAGGGAAGAAGATAAGAGAACAAGAACGAGATTCCTAAGCCACTGTTGTTTTGCTTATGGAGATTATGCATCTGCTAAGAGTAACTGCCAAGATTTGTTTTGTCTTTTGAAGGTGAAATGCTTTCACCTGGAGAGTGCTAGAAAAAGATAGAAAGGGGTCTGAATGACTGACAGGCAAACTTAGAGAGAGAAAGGTCAACTTTGTCTTTTTAATTTTTAAAGCTTATTGTTGCTCTGGAACAGTCCTTTGTTTTGGCAATGGGAGCTCCCCTTAACAGATATAGACAAACGTGATTACTAACTTAATACTTCATAAATGAGTGCATTATTGAATGGCATTGATGCATTGGAAAGGATGTTTTTGCACCTCTGAAGGTAAAAAGACAAAATTGTCACTACTAAGGCGCTCCAAGGGCTGTGGCTCATCATAGGCTCACCATCCCATATAAATGGAAACAGTTCTGTCTAAATTTATAAGAGCTGTAACAGTTTCATAGAAACGCAGAAGTCTAGTGGCATCAAGTATATTATAAATTAAGAACTTTTCTGTATTTCTTACTTCTAAAATTACATTACCAGAAGGCTACATTTATAGGGAAAGGAGTAGTGCCACAGGCTGGCAGATTCCTTGATATCTGGCTATACAAGAGGAAACTAAATCACATCCTATAAAATAGGAAACAAGAAACTAATTCCTCTAAATCAGGGATCTATCACTAATTATAAAATCAGGTAATTGACAACTATTTACAGCCTATTAATCCTGATATTCCTGGATCCAAATCCAGAATTCAACAATAAAAGGAAGAGGAAATGTGGCCTCTATTTGTTGATTATCTTTAGTTATTGTTGATGTACATGAACATAAATTATGGTTGATACTCAAAGGAGGCAGATTTGAGTTTGCAATTGTGTTGGATGTTATAAAATTTTCTGCAAAAGATGTGACTCACTCTTTGTTTTGGTAATGTGTATGGACATGTGTTAGGATAAATTTGCAGAAAACAAATTCAAAAAGAAGAGTATCAAATTGGACGCATACCACACTAACATTATCTATATCCATGACAGAATACAACGCTCTCTTATATACTTGTTTCTTATGATACTTCACTGATGCAAGAGTTTCCAGATTGTGACCCTTGATTAATACCTGAACTGTTGAGGACAGGTACATTCAAACTTATCAGTAAATGTATAGATGGCAAAGGGTTCTTTGGGACAAAACGATATTTTGGTGATCTGCGAAAAACTGTGAGTTCTTTTTCATCCATTTCATATATGCCAGCTACTGGAGTTGCCTATAATCCCATGGCATGTTGGTTCTACAGCTTAAAACAGCAGGGTCAAACGTACTCTTTGCTGCAGTTACTGAAATATCAGACTCAGTACTGAAAGGAGCGGAAACAAATGGATTTAACGGAATGGTATAATTCATTTTATTTTTTCTCTGATATAAGGTGAATCTCAATGTAACTGAGTTGATAAGTGTGGCCATTTCCATGTCTATGGTTTTCCTCAGGTTACTGGTTTCCATCAAGGAATACTGAAGTTAGCAATGGAGCCGTCAGTACTCGGGAGTGCTTTTATGGAAGGCGGCCCAGATCGCAAAATTAAGCTTGACCGAAATCCTGGGATTGATGAGGTAACTTTCCATAGGCATGGATGTACGGTTGACATCTTACGTACTTTATAAGGTCGCCCGAATAAGTTTAATGGAAATTGAATTTTCAAAAAAACAACCATTTGGATTACCTACTCTAATTGCCACTGTTTTGAAGCTAATCAAAGGTAGAGAGATGTCTGATTTAGCATAATACATGCATAGCAGGAAAAAAAAAATTGACAAGGCACCTCTTGACCTTGGATTGAATTGAAAATTAACATAGATGATGCGAGTAAATTATGCAATCCAAAAGTTTTTTTTTTCCTTCGAATTCTGATCCTCATGTCAAGTTGGGAACCTTAGTAAATAGTTGCATATTTACACACAAAGAAGAATGCATTTTTCTTTTGCGGGACTAAAGGAGCTGCAGTATCGTATTGCTTCAGTTGTTTGCGACCTTGTGGGGTTATATGTTTGATTCGTGAAAAGCAGAAAGTATGGTATGTGGGAGCTTGCACTCTTTATGCTTCGTGGAGTGTCTGAAAGAAAGGACGTTTGAAAATGATTAAATGACAGACATTCTAGTGAAAGTCAAGGTTTATTCGCTACATATTTTGTTTCTTAGGACTGAGGAGATAAGCCCTTGATCTGTAGCGTCTTTACTTGCAGTGAAATAGCAGTTAGGTATTGTTTTATACGGGTTTTACTGTTTTTCTCTAATTTTACTGATCACTTTTAATACCGCACTGCACCAATTTCACAACTCGACTTTCGTTGCAGCTTACAAACCCCTTTATCACATGAGCACTCCCAATCAACAAACCTTGCTTGCTCTTCTTTTAAATGATTTTGATCGAGTGGCTTTAAAATCTTACCGTTAGCAATGAAAGTGATATTGTTACCGTTAGCAATGGCAACTTTTACCGATAGGACACCAGCTTTCTTGTATGGTATATTTCATTCTCCACTACTTTTATATGCAGTTATACATTGAAGGATACATGCAAGCTATGTTGGATACAATATATAAGCAAGAATATCTCAGGGTGAGAGTCATTGACAACCAGGTAAGTTCTTTTTATGTCATGTTATTCCGTCTATTCTTATGTCACTTTTTTTAGTGATGCATCACTTCGATGTTTCCAAGTCGTTGGGGATGGGTCGAAATTCCACTTGTTTGCCCCCCAGCTCCCCCACCCGGGAAACAGTTCTTATATTTTATTGGATGTTACTTTCTTCAGTACCACCCAAACTAGCTTAGATTGAGGCTTTGTTGATCATTGCCTGGCAAATGCTAAATTCCATTTTGAGTAGCGTTGATCATGCCTTAATCAAATTTTCAGGTTGTCTTAAAAAATCTGCCGCCAAACAGTTCTCTGATAGAGGAGATCATGGATCGCGTGAAGGGATTCCTTGTAAGCAAGGCATTGTTGAAAGGAGATTCTTCAACTTCTCATTCTCTACGGCATCTTCGAGGAGAAAGTGTAAGTGCCATTTACTCTCTCACTCTCTCTCTGCAGTGCAAGGCACTCCTGCAGTCTGGATGGGGAGTGTAGTGTCATGCCCCGTTCCACTCGTGTGTTTTTTGTCAAACTTGGTGGAGATGTTGCACTATAATAAGAATTTAAACTGCACCAACCGGGTCACTTGTTTCATGCCCATTGGCGATGTGCTCTCTCTCTCTCTCTCTCTCACACACACACACACAATATTTAGACATATGTATAGAGGTATGTATGTATGTATAATTGTTTGACGAGCTTCCAAATGTCATGGAGTGACTTAATGAGGTAGTGTCTCAAGTATAATGTGCATTTGAAGCTCAAACAGAAAAGTGATGACAGAAAAGATGCCCTACGCTATTTGCACCCCTTTCGTGGCTATCATTTTTCATATAAAACTTTACGGCATTATGCATCTGCTGAAGTCACATAAAAACCAACCCTAGTGCACAACCTTAAACCAATCTATATGTGATGTGACAAACTAATCTAGCATTTTTCCTTGCAGGAATGGAAAATCGGACCTACAGTTCTGACTCTGTGCGAGCACCTCTTTGTCAGTTTTGCAATACGTGTGCTGAGAAAGCAAGCCGGTAAGGTTATGGTCAGAGTGAAGATGAGAGGAAAGTTGGAGGGTGATAATCAGAAAGCCATTGTCCCAGCATCCACAGCTGAAGAACCAAAGGGGAAGCTTGTCTGGAAATGGGGTTTGGGCAAGTTTGTTTTGTCAGGTATTGTTGCGTATCTCGATGGACGATTATGTCGTTCCATTCCTAATCCTGTAGCAAGGCGAATTGTTAGTGGCTTTCTGTTAAGTTTTCTAGACAAAAATGACGACTGATGATATTATGCAAATTATCTAGGTTATCAATCCCCTCCTCAGAATTATACTTCCACATAGGGCTTAGTACTTCTTTTTCATAGAGCGTATTATCAGGCCCTTCGGCCTACGTCCCATTTACAACGTAGGTTGGGCCACAAGAGGCTAGTTGAGCGTTACGCTCTGAGAGTGTGGCGTAAGGATAAAAGGAATATTTTTCCTGAAGCAGCGAACCTGGAAACGTGGAGCAAGAGTTCTTGGACTATACTATGTTCCGTGGAAAAGAAGGAAGAGGTGATTGAATAAGGGAAGGGACTACCGCTCTAAGAATGACCCTTTACTTGTTTGTATCACTTGCTTTCCTTTTCTCTCTTCTAGCAAGGGTAACTCCTTGTTAATAAGTATCCTTAAGGTGCCCATTTTATAAATGGAAGGTGCTGGTAATGGGCTAATGGCCTTCAATAGTAGAGAATACCTGCCTCCTAGAAAGCCCGACCCACGCCCCTCCCTGACCGGACGAAGGCAGTTCGTGTTCACCAAAGCCCTTTCGTCGGCCGGAACAACCTCCTCGCTATCTTACCGCACACGCTTGGCATTTAACTCCTCATGTCAAGCTGCTCTAACCCAACCAAGCTACTTCCATCGGAGCTTTGTACGCAAATTTCAGAATCAAGACATAACTCTAATTACGACGCCTTTCAGTTTTTATTCCTTAGGGTTCGTGTCCGGTTACTTGATTAAATTCTGGGCGTAAGCCCGCAAGGGCAAAATCTGCCCAAGCTCCTACCACTAGTGTATTGCCTTCCCCTCCCCTATTAAATTGAAATGACTTCAAAAAGATGAAAAGGTTGGTTGTAGCTACAACTTGGAATGAAAATTAATGATCACTCAATATGATTAGTAGTACAAGCCAAATACTAGTGCGAAAAGTTCTTGTAAAAATGTCATTAATTAATCATGTTGACTAATCATTAACTGCTACAGGACATAATAACTAGTAGACGGCTACCATCCGGTTTGCAAACAAAATATTGTTATTTAACATTTGGCAATATGCGGAAGGTGGACAGTACGCCCTCTGTTTGGACTGGGAACTACTTATCTGCCCACTGTTTTTCTCTCAGAACAATTAAAGCACTTTAAAAAAAGCCATTTTCACTGCGTCGCTGACAAAAGAACTTTGTTTTCTGTTGAAAACTCCGCGGACCAAGCCCCAGGTATTATTAGCCCATGCTTCATGACGTGGATGCTTGGTCCACTGCAAAATTTTTGCCAACGTTTTGAAGGAAGAAGATGTTTGTCATGTCAAGGAGATGCTCAATTCACAAAAAGGGACTGATGTGCAATATCAAAGCCAGATTCACTGGACGTTCTGTTAGACTCTAAAACTGTCAGACGCTCAAAGAATCTATTGAAAAAAAGGTATGCCCCTCATTTAGGTATAACTCGTCGTATCTGTGTGAGAATGTTCAGAGCACGATGTTAATTTTTTAATTAAAATCTGAAATGAGAGAACACCTTGTGCTTTCTTCCTTCAAATAAAAATAATTGTCGCAAAAATTAATAATTTGATGTATTCTTTCCTAAAATGGCAAAACTAAAAAGGAGCTTGTTTTTATGTCCCGTTCGTGAGGCTTGAACCTGAGGGGACCCCCAGAAATCCACCACTAGAAAACCAGTCAGCATTCAACCCACAGAAACTTGTGTGTGGCACCTCTATATACAGGACACAGCACGGCCTTCCATCTTCATCTACTTCACAGCGATCCTAGCTAGAAATGGCCTTTCTGGGATCTAAAACCCAACCAACCTTCCCAGAAACCAAAGAGGTGAGCTTATCAGAAGGTAGAGATGATAGTGAAACTACAGTGTCAGTCACAAGCCATATTTACTTGAAATCGTCATCAGCTCAAGCTACAGCCGGAACTCTAGACAAAAATGTCGTGCTCCGACGCATTCGCTACCACAAGTCCTTAAAGAAGGTCAAAAGCACCTTCCAGGCTCTGCTTACCAGCTCAAATGAGTCTGTGCAGGATGAGCAGAAATGGCTTGAACAGGATGATGCTTTCTCAGCTCCCTAAATTGAGGACTACGCAGCCACACCTCCAGTACAGAGTGACCCGGAAGATGGCTTCTGTTGCTGTCTTGAGGTGACTCCAACACTATCCGGTCCCAGTAGTTCCTAAATTTGGGTCTTCTCCAGCTAGGGGATTAAAATCCCAGCATGTCAGGAAACCAACTCCATACAGAAGGTTTTGTGAACAATTGTTGAAAGAACTAGTGCGGGTGCTAAACTTGTAGTAGCTATTCTCAAAAGAGTAGATATCTTAGAACTTGAATGCATGTTTGCCTTTTCTCATTACTGGGTGCGGTATTGGTGTCCAAATGCTTGAACAGAGAGCCAAAGCAAGAACTATCATAAAATTCAAACCAGTTTATGTAGGAGATAAGAAAAGGGCTGCAACAAAAGGATTTCACTCTAGACATCAAGAATCTCACATTGCACAGCATATAAATTTACTGGTGTTGGCTTTATAATCTTCACACCGTAGATATGGACAAAGTCGTGATGGATCGTCACCACCATGTAATTCCAAACAACCATCCTCCCCGGGGACAAGAATCAAAAGAGGTCTCATGTAGCTTGCACAACACTCACATGAATTACAAACACGAAGATGATTCAACATTATAATGGTTTTTGTAATTCATGCGAGTGTTGAATCATCTTCATGTGTGAAATTACTGGGAAAAGAACACAAGCCAGATGTGCCTGAAATTACTCCATCATAGTTCTAGTTCATCACAGCAAAGTACTTCCAGAGGTACATTAGGCACATGAACACTTCTAAAACAAAGACTAAAAATGCAATGTCCCATGAAGTTTGTATTCCTATTCTCATTCTAATATATAAATCCAATTCCAACCGACTGCGCCAACTCCATTGAAGTCTACCAGCTGGTGTCCCCCTCTTTGGTGAATTCGACTATCCCCAGTCACCCTCCAACGAAGAGATTTTTTCTGACCCCCGCAGGAAAAAGGAATAAATAAAATCAACCATTCAGAAAAAAATTACAATGGCAAGATGCCTTAGAGGAGTTCGACGTAAAGGTCACCTCCTGAAACTAGAACAATGACTTCATTTTAAGACAACAGCAAAAGAACAGAAAGTTAATGCAAACCCCCGTGTTGATGCACTTCCAAAAGGGATATAATAGCTTTTAGAGATATCAATCCCATCCACCACTAATACTTTATGGGTTGAATATCAACATTTTGTTTGATAGTGCATATCTTAGGGGCATAACGCAAGATTAAGTTTGGGGAGAGACTCGACTACAGGTAATTAATTCAAAGAGTGGAAGAGACAGAGAATGGTATCTTATGATATGCTCGCCTTTCGCATGAAAGCCTAGTGATGCATACTATATGCAGAGAAATCAGATTAATATTAAATTGGAATTATAGATACTCACTTTAAAATCCAAAGCTTCTAATTAGGTAGGATTGACACGGTATGCAGTGCAAGAAGGCCAATTGTCCATATGCATGGGTCGGAAGAACCTAAGAAGGATTTTTCCTGCTGTCTTGGATCAGTAAGGCACAAAGAACACAGAAAACGATGAGACTGTCAAGTGAGGATAAAAGAAAGTAGAAGCAGAGCAACACGTGCATAGAAGTGAAAGCTAGAAATACAAAGAGAGAGGCTGGTTCTGGCACTGAGAAAACACAAAGTCTGATAGTGTTAGCCGTAGCGGGCTCAATTTATAATGAAGGTATATCCTATTAATTGAATTGATAACTTGATCCTTCATAAATGAAAAGACAACCTCAAAGCTGAAGAATCGGTTGATATTTCTAGAATCAGAAGTTTGCAATGAGAACATCTTCAAAGTTCTTTTCAGTTTCACTATAAAGAATGTTTCTAGTACCTAGGACATCCCAAACCAAACAGTGCTACTAGACTGGTCAAATAATTGCACTAACCAACCCGAAACAATAGACTTGAATGTTATCCATTGATCAATCAATAAGAGATTAAAGATTTAATCTATAAGGCTCCCAATGGAGCAAAGGGTACAACAAACTGCGTTGCTAGCAGTCCAGCAAAATCATCATTTCTTACTTAAAAGAACAGATGTAGAAAGCAACCGTAATGCTTGGTTAGAGTTGTTCAAAACTGCAGATGATCTTGGAACCTGCATTTTCCTTTTCTTCAAAAACTCCAATGAGTTCTGTAAGCAATGAGCAGAAGGGATGTCCTTCAAGATAACAGGTTCTAGCCTGTATAGAAACAATCAAATTTCAAAACTGATATCATATGAGATCTATGTAAGCCATTTACTCAGTTGAAAATGAAGAATGCTAAAGTGCCCTCACCCAGAGCTTTTAAGCTTTTTCTTTTTTGGAGCAGACCTTTTCTCAGTCTTTTCTTCCTCGGTATCTGATAAGAAAACTTTCCTGCAGATGGAGGTATTTATCCTCTTGGTCATAACCTCACATGAGAGATAGAGCTCACCGCTCCTAGACCTACATATGGGGAGGGAGAGGGAGCGAGAGGGAGAGA
Source organism: Escallonia rubra (assembly GCA_033065855.1). Lineage (NCBI taxonomy): Eukaryota > Viridiplantae > Streptophyta > Magnoliopsida > Escalloniales > Escalloniaceae > Escallonia > Escallonia rubra. Next base: position 41,745 of record JAVXUO010001057.1, on the reverse strand, counting down.
GGGAGAGGGAGAGAGAGAGAGAAGGAGAGGGAGAGGGAGAGGGAGAGGGAGAGGGAGAGAGAGAGGGAGAGAGCGGGTGGGGGAGAGAGAGGGGCATACTTCTCTTGAGCTGCAAGCAGTTTTACAATGTCATCTGGAAGCATTCCACCATTATTCTCGGACTCCTCGTTCCTTTCAGTTTCGGTAACACCCTGATCGCCACTTGATGGCCGTGGTGTCAACTTTTGAGCCCATTGTCTGCGACGTTCCTTTCCTTCGCGGGCAACCCTGAGAAGAGCAAGCTATCTCACGGCATGTTCTTTTGCTATCAGAAACCAGCATAAGAAACAATACAGAAAATCATCCAAAATTTCATATTTCGATGTGCTTCCAATAATTTAGCAAGTCTTAAAGCCATTTTCATGGATACTAGAGTGTAAGGGTTGCTTCACATGAAGTGGTGACAATACAATCATGTAGAAAAAGAAGATACGTTGGTTTCGGGTTCTTACTCGTAGATGACCTTTAAAGAGTTTATTCAAGAAAGTCTCTTAAACTCCGGGAATAAAAATATGGTAACAGTTCAATGCACCATTAACGATTTTAACGGCCATCGGCCAGGCACAACATGTCACCCAACCCAAAACGCCACAGACTAAAGGGCCCAATTGGATCATGAAATGGAACTTCAAATCAGGCTCAGACCCAATGAAAGCCAGATTTATATTGGTTCCCATCTTTTGGGCAACCCATATAGTTAGAATCTCAATTTTATGCTTAAAGCATGGAATTCAGATTTAAATGGCACAGAGGCAGATTCCATTTCTTTGATTTAGCCTCGTACTGCAATTTCAAAATCCACCTTCTTGGTCGCAACCACAGGAAGGTTTTTGGACATAAACGAACGGTCAGCAAACTGTTGCCGCCATTACCTCGCTGCCTAGAACTACAGTTGGTTACCACTCCCATATATTGAGTCAACAAAGTTGGATTTTGCCTCGTTCCTAGTTGGCAAAAATCTAAACCACCCATGGCTATGTAAACTCGTACACACCATGGAACAATAAAGATAAAGCAGTTCCAGATGCATTAGTAGAAAAGTACGAACGACATTTTGATGAGGATGATATTGTGGGGCAAGAGAGCATGAGCATACTTGAACACAACACATGGAAAAGGAAAACCCATGAGCAAAAGTAACAAACGGGGCTTATCAAAGACCCACGACCCCTCATCTGCAGGAAGCATTATAATACTGGTAAGATGACGTCTGGGAAAAGTACCCTTCAATTGGTTCAGAAGTAAGTGTCATACCGGGGAAATCTAAACAAAACTTGCTTAAACTATTTTCCATAAGGCATTTCAGAATGCAAAAATGGCATCAAAATTTCCCGGAAATTGAGAGCTCAGAAGTAAAATAAAGGCTAAATTTCACGCTTACTCTTGCCAAATAACACCAAACCAATCACCAAGTTTAAAGATATAAATTCAACCCGAATACAGAAGCTCCAAACCTGGCCTTATTATCTCGCTCAACTTTTCTTATCTTTTCGTCTTGCTGTATTGCCTGCGAAGAATTTGTAGTGTATGGCAAAAGTTGAAAATTAATACTGGTCCGGATTAAACAATAATGAGCACAAAAAGAAGTAAACGGAATCCAAGGGTTGATTTGGTGCAGTCGAACCTGCTCGGATGTGAATTCCTCGGGGGCTTCTTCGGATTCGCTTCCTTCATCTCTTCCCGACATTACAAAACACTGGATTCCAAACTCCCCCTTATCGATCAATCTTTCCCAGTAGCTTGAACTGAGTTATCAAGGTTTTAGGGCTAGGGTTTTGAGCATGGACCTACACTATTAGAAGTCTGGGCCTGGGCGCCGGGTCAAAAAAACACGAGCATATCAAAAGTTGTGGACCAAGCATTTCACAGGCCCGTCCAACCCGTTCAAAGCCTAGCCTTAGGCCCTTGGCCCGTTTAAATTAGATACTGTCCCCCCTTGCCTCTAATTAGGGTTATACACGATATTCATTATTTCGAAATACCATACGAACCAAATTAAATTGATATTCAGAACTGCTATGGAGATTGATTTTTTTTAGAATCTCAATATTTGGGTTCAGTATAGATAAGTGCTTCGTCCAAAAATCACCAGGATTTCAAATACCAAGTTTGTTTAAGATATACAAGAATATCTTGTATTGTGTTATTATAAGAAAGTAAATATTTGTAGACCAAAAGAAAAAGAACCTTTTTTTTTCAACTTACAACGCTCGACACTCTTTATTGAATGCACAACAATCCCACTTCTAGCCCTCAGTCCTCCTTGCTCGGGCACGAATCGTCGAGTAAGTGTCTTCTCCTCTCCTCAATTGTCTTCGTCTCTCTATTCTCCATCCCCCACCCCACCCCCGACAAGGTTCTTTAAGCTATTTTCTTCCATTATCCCCTGAAATATTCCTATTTGGTATGAAATGTTTTATGGTTGGCCTTGTGATACCATGTGATGAACTCACGAGTACTTACTTGGCTAGCTCATTTAAGGAAACATTGTTCTGTGGTGGACTTGCGTGACAAGGTTGTTATATATAATATCAGATTCTCAAGAGTTCGGACTAAGCTATTCGGTCATGTTTTCGAAGGTCGGAACATGAAGGCATGCTCAAATCTAGACGATCCGACTGGGTAGCTGATATTATTCAACAATGGCTCCAAAGGAAGACTCTAGGCTACTTGTGAGAAGGCTAAGTTTGAGCCTTCGTGTCGGGATAATTTGTGAACGCTGCCCGTGAACTTATAAATATTTACTTGATTATTCTTTTTGAGAAATGTGAGGGGGCTGTAGATCAAGTGCTTACTTCTCCGTTTGAGAAAGGCATTATCCGGTTGTGGATGGGGTTCTTACAACTCCTTCTCTACTGGTTCAGAAAAAAGGAGTACGGATTTTTTAAAATTTTATATTCAAAAGGTTCCTAGATTTGGAGTTTAAATTATTGTTTTTTAAACCAGTATTTACGTAAAAAAAATATTAGTACCAAATGGTAGCCATTTTATTGATATTAGACCAATTTGGTACAGGGATCGATTTACGTTCCCTTCAAAAAAATTTCAGAATCTCGATCAGTAGAATAACATAATTTTGCATACTCCCAACTTCTAATCAACATAGTTATGAACCTTTTCTTCTGAGTCTTTACTCCCCTTCACATGCATTTTTGAAATAAAAATAAATTTTCTTCTAGAAACATTAATTTTGAGCTGACGGTCATTGCTAGACAAAAAATTGACGCCCTAAGTCCAAATATGCTGTTTATTTTTTCAAATCCAGCTCAAAAATGTTATTTTTCCATCAGCTTCCAAGGCCTGAAAAACGACAAGTTTGAGTTTTGTCTACCTTAACCAATTTCTACGTAGGTGAACTTCTTTTCACCCATTTCTATCCATGCTTTATAGTTCAACCCTATCACCACCTTCAACGATTCAATTGGTCCGATTAGTAGCAACTCATAAAATAGCAAGTAAATCGAAAGCAAACCTAACCTACGATGGTACAAGCCGAGAGGTTCCCAGTTAAGGCGACAACTTGATTACCATGAAAACATGCACTCCTACCCATATCAGGTTTGAACCAAGGAGGGAGTGACACATTCGGCCTTACGTTGATTTATGATCATTATTACACAGATAATAATGTTAGCAACAAGATGTGGCCTGACCCAGCTGAGTAGTCAGTATCCAGGGCCCAAATCTGGACAAAGATTAGTATGTCACGGTCAAGACTCATGAGTTGGGTCGTCCCATTCCATTCCAACGGTCAATAAATACTGCCTCTGTCGTTTTAACTTTAAGCAAGGCCCTCTTTTATTAAGGTATTGTTTGTCATTGGCTGATGCTTCAATCCTCAGAATATCCGGCTTCTCCTGGTCGCACAAGTTCTCTGGTTTATGGTTTGTACCGCTTCAAAAATGAGCTACATATGCATGCACGAATCGTTCCGTATGGCTTAATCAAAAGTGGAATTGTGACCGCAACTGCAACCAAATATTACCTTGCTCGGTCATAAATAGTTCCCATGCGAGATGAATTTTTGCTAGTTTAAGTGAAGAAACTTCCAACCTTGGAATAGTCAGAGGACTAGAAGACTTGGGAATTTTGGGAGTCTGCAAGTCAGTCAACTATCTAGGCTTCGTGGGCATAATCGCCAAATCATGTAATTTTGTGATAATAAATACTCGACATGGATTAGTTCGGGAGAGAGATGGGAGTCAAACTGTGTACAATTGACTACACTGCCCTGTCACAAGAAGAATCAAAGCTGCATTTGATATATACAAGATGGTATGCAAATTACTTAAAATAATAATTACTATTTAAAAAACAAAGAAAGAAATAATTATTTCAATAAATATAACAAAAGATATGACAAAAAGTTCAAAAAAGACTTGACTACAAAGACGTAAAGCGAGACAATTAGTTCTTAAATATCTCACTTTTTCAAAGAAAAGCATGGTTAAGCATTAAGGTACTTTTCTTGGCACTATAATCGTGTTTTGAACATTTTCAAGATTTTTTCAAATTTGTGTTTTGAATCACACTTTAATAGCATAAAGTTGTTGTTCAAAACCATACCTTTTAAAAACATTACACATTAGTGAGAAGTTATTAAACAAAAAGAGATTTAGTCCAAAGCTCCAAACTCTTAACGCTTTCAAGTTGAGTTGCACGAGGTTACAAAATATTGACATATGGATATATACACACCCTTCGATTTACAATTATTGTAACCCTAGATAGTTTGCCTCCGACCCACTCAACTACTTAGCAGTTGTAGCAGAATAATGTTCCCAACCTATCCTGGTCGCACCCAAAAGCCCACCGTAGTCCCATTTTGCATGACACGTCTACACAAGTAACAGACATTTTCAACGCTCACAACCGGTCAAAGCATGCATGCTCAAGTCACGTGCACTTCTCACTTTCGTTACGTTACTTCGTCACTCAGAAGCTCATTTTCGAGCAAAGCCTCATGACACTTTGACCGTCGCACTTCGCATGTCGCCCATCGGCGCACCATGGCACTTGCACAAGGAAGTTGGCTTTGGCCTTCCCCTTGGGGTCGGCCTCGGCCTTGGCCTTCCTTATGGGGTCGGCCTCAGCCTCGGCCTTGCCCTTCCTTATGGGGTCGGCCTCGGCTTTCCCTTGGCATTGGCCTTGGCCTCCCCCTAAGGGTTGGCCTTGGACTTCCCCTATGGGTTGGCCTTTGGTCTCCATACTTAACACCTTCACTTCTCTTCAAGGGACCATACACAACTCCGCGACCCCGCCGCCCGGACACAACTCCCCGTCCCCCGTCGCCAGAATCCGGGCGTCGCACTCCAACACTCCGTCGCGCCCGTGCGTCGCACCGCTGACACAGCAGTGCCCCCAGGCTCTCTGTCACACTACCGTACCCCCGACACCATACGCACTACGTCGCGCCCATGCGCCGCGCCACTAACAAAGACGTGCCCCCGGCACCTTACTCACTTCATCGCACCCATGCACCACAATCATGTTACATGCCCCCGGGCACCACACTCATTCACCACACCATGCGCACCTTGCCTTGGTCGTGGAACATGCTTCGACCCACTCTCCGGAGTGTACATCATCCTGCGGGGATAAGCGACTCCTCCGGGACACTATCTCCGCCAGGGAGCTCTTCAACTCCCCTTCCGCCAGGTAGACGGCTCCTCCGGGATGCTACCTCGGCCAGTCGGGTAGACGGCTCCTCCGGGATGCTACCTTGACATGCTCCGAGTGCTCCGGCACAAGGACTCACCCGCGGGGATAGGCGACTCCTCCGGGACACTATCTCTGCCAGGGAGCTCCAAGTGCTCCGGCATGAAGACTCCCCTTCTGCCAGGTAGACGGCTCCTCTGCGATGTTACCTTGGCCGGCCAGGTAGACGGCTCCTCCGGGATGCTACCTCGGCTTGCGGAATAGGCGACTCCTCCGGGACACTATCTCCGCCAGGGTGCCTGCGTGACTGGCCTACGTGCTCCGGCACTGGGGGCTTGCGTCGGCACCCCTAGCAACTATGACCCCCGGGTCACTCCGAGATGGGAACAGGTCTTCGAAGGGCATCGCGCCTAGTTCACCTGGCAGTTGGGCGTCGGGTCTTCCCCACCGCTGCCAGGCCTGTGGGACTCTGCAAGGGCTTGGATTGGAGGCTAGATCAAGGGGATTCTCTGGCCACACCGACGTTGTGGGAGCCAGTCTTTCTAGACAGACAAAGCGACGCTGTGCGGGGCATGCCGGGTGAATATGCGATCCGACGGTCCATGGAGCACCGGCACCCGTGGACCCCCCGATGACGTGTCACTCTCAGGGAGCACCACGTGTCGGTTAATGACATCATCATCTCAATCTCTATAAATACAGGTCTTGAGAATTCATTTGGAACGAAACATGACGTTTGGACATTTTCAGAACATTTTCACTTTCTCACTCTAAAATTCTAGAGAGAAACATACAGGACCTTGATTCGGGACCTAAACATCGGACTGTGACGGTCGTCATGTATTCATCCCGCGCCGTCGCCCTCGCATCACTGCCATCCTTAGGCTCTGTCTGGGAAGCCCTTGGTCTCTGTCCTTGTTCCAAACCCTTGTTGTGTCTCACATCAACATACTTGGCATCTGACTCGGACTGCATTTCTTGTGGCACCTCCACGTCGACTGCGAACCCACTTTCCTTGGCATCAAACAACAACAACAACAACAAAAAGATCCATCTTTCCTCAAGAATGTGTCAAATGTGGCGCTTTGAGTTATTCAAGATTAACCCCAAGGGGTGGTGGAGTGGCAAAGGGCATAACCTTGAGGTTACGAGTTCGAAATCCTATACCGACGAGCCATATAAATTATAGTTGTGACTATTTCCCCAAAAAAAAAAAAAAATCTTTTAGGTTTGTTCGAAAGTAAATTGCCCTTCTATTTTCCTGAAGTCCCCCACCATTTTCTTGGTCGTAGGACATAAGAGGAGAGGGGGGCCGGAGCCTAAAATTAAATTGTTCACAAACTCTTCCACCGGAAGTCGGCAGACGGGGCGGTGAAATGCGCGTTGACGTGAAGATGGTGATGGCGGTCAAAACAACGACCCTCAATACGCAATTTCGGCCGAAGATTATTAGTAAACAAAAGGTTAAAAAGGATCAATTCCCATGTAGAACCATCGGATTGACAACTTGGCAACTGACATCCATATCTGCTTTGCAATAGGAAGCTCCCTCAGACTTTCACGCTCTGCTCCTCCTCCCTCTCTCTCATCTTATCCATCAAAATCAAGACCCGGCTTTTGATTTTAAACACCCTTCCCTCCCGGGAATCACAGAGCAATTACAAGCTAAACCATCAAATTCAAACCCTTCAGAGCATTTATTGACAAGCATCACCTCCTCAACTACACCCTTTAAGTTCCTCCATAAATACCCTCCAGGGGTCAAAAAGCCTTTCACCCTCTAAAAACAGGGTTTCTTTCCTCTTCCAGAAAATGCCATGATTGGCTTAAACATGATCATCTCCCTTCTTTTTGCAATTTTACTCTTATCACCATTAGATGCCAGAGCCGATAACTCAACCCACTGCAACCAGCACTGCAGAAATGGAGAAAGAAAGGGTGATGTGGTTCGGGTCCCTTACCCGTTCGGATTCTCACCCGGGTGTGGAATTGTACTGAATTGCAGGAAAGACGGCACTATAAAGATAGGTGAATTCCAAGTTCAGAACTTGACTAGTGATTACATACTGGTCAATCTACCGGCAAACTGTAGCCGTCCGATCAGTGACGCCTATGAGCTCATCGGTAAAAGTTACGCGCTAACGTGGCGGAACAGCCTTCTGTTGCGAGGCTGTGGGTCGCCGCACGACGGCTGTATTATCCGGATGAGCGCTTTGCAGGACCGGTTCCAGTTACGGGGCTGTGATACGGGGAGTGAAAACGTAAGCTGTTATTCTGACGATAATACCGGCGCGCAGTTCATGACTCGGGGTGACCTGAACCGGACTTCCTGTGGGGTCTTGTTCTCCTCGATCACGGTTGATTTGGACAAGAACAGGGGTGGGAATGAGAATGCGCCGGTGGCGCTGGAGTTCCAAACGATGGAGCTGGGGTGGTGGCTGGAGGGGCCGCCGTACCGGTGCCATCCCAACGCGGTTCGGACAAACGTATCGGTCGGGAACGGTACGAAGGGGTTTCGGTGCCGATGTAGGCATGGGTTTGCCGGAGATGGGTTCGCCGACGGAAATGGTTGCCGGAAAGGTAAAGTCTTATGCTCTCTAGGGAAAAAAAAAATTTACTTTAACGTTTTACTATTAAATTTTTTTTTCTTTTATGTTAGCATCTTTTAGTGGGTGGCCTAATCTTGGGTTTGACTTTGGGGCAAAGAATTTGGTGGGAACGTGTGGACCGGGGTGCATTTATACCGGTTTTGCAAATCATGGTGCTCCACCTCACTCAACTTGGAAATATGGTGGATTGTGGACCCATGGTGTCTCTTTTATTTTAAAAAAAAAATACAATTTTTAGCGATAAAAGATTGCAAAATAATTAAGAACTAGTTTTGATCCCGTGCGTTACACACGGAGCAACAACTATCAAAATACATATTGAAAGATCTCATATTTATATGCCTAATAACAATTATAAACTTAGTAGTGACAATAAGATGATTATAAACTTAGTAGCGTGTGAAATAATAGAATAGTCTCTCCTAACTAATAGCAATTGGTGTGATAATACTAACAATAATAACTCATGTGTCGAGGTTGTATTATTCAAGATCACCGAAAAAAGAGTAACAATAGATAATAAATGATTAAAAAAATAGGAGAGTAAACAATATATAAAACTTATAATGAAATAAAAAAATGAGATAATGGTAGTTTAAGCGAAAAACTGTTCGAGAATATTGTGTTTTTCTAAATAATAAAAAATATATAAGATTAAAAAAAATTATATAGAGAATTACTTTTGTCAAAATCTAGGAATTAATGAAAGTATAAAGATATAAATAAAAAAATTTAGTGGGGCATGTTGACATAGAAGAGAGAAAAATGTAAAATCTATATAATTGGTTGAATTTCATATGGAAATAAAGAATTCAAATCAAATTGGGTTGGGGGGAGGGGGAGGGAGAGAGAATGAATATATATCATCATTACAAAGTTAAGTAAATTTAAAATTTTAAGAAAGTCCACGTAATGAAGTAAGAGAGTGTTAAAGTAAGCGATAACTATACATCATTCTCTCAGTTTCGGCTTTCATATATATATAATGTGCTACATAGTGGGAGTAACACTCCGCGTTCTTTTATTTCTACTAGCCTAAGATATGTTATCGCTAAATGTTTGACCAAAATAGGCTGAAGCGAGTCGGGGCAAGGCAGGCGGTCCTTATAGCTTAGAGTATGGGTTAGTCTAGGGCAGATGACAATATCTGTACGGGTACTGTCATTAGTTATTTAGGAAGTGCATAGTAAAGCTCCCTTAGTTTTAAAAAACGGGGAATGTCTACCTAGGGCTCATAGTCCCACCTAGGGTTCCTTGTTTGCTCCATGTATGGGGATTCCTTCGGTGTTGGTGATGTTGGATCTGCTCAAAGCAATCGAGAAAAGTGGGTTGAATAAAAAATGAACAATGTGGAAAACTAACTAGCAAGGTGGTTTGATGGCATAACCTCTTCTGTTTTTTGGACAAATTCCTCGGTCCGTAAATTGCTCTAGAAGAGCTAAAATATAAAAGTATTAATTAATGGATTGTAAAGCGGGCAGAAGACATGGTGATTAGTCTTCCACCATGTGGTTAGGGATGGGATTGTTTGGTCAAAGTAGGGAGCGTACGCAAAGCAGGAATTTATTGGTTCATTAAGGCTGAGGAAAGAGACTTTTCCTCGTCCTACTTTGACATTGATTAATGAATCGTATCTGCTAATTATATAACCCAACAGAGCTTTTTTAGTTCATGTTTTCTGATATGTAAAAGATGTCTGAAGTCAACAATTTCTACATTTCAACCTTTTTTTTGGGATTTTTTTCTGCCATTGTTTATTGAGTGCTGACTAGAATGACACATGCTGTTTGGAAGTAAGACTTCCCCCAACCCCTTGCAACGATAATTATACTAAAAGGAAAGGGGAAAAGAGATGATTTTTTTATTGAAGATTAAGCTTCTCTTGGTTTGACTAGACCAATGATAAGTTAGTTAGTATCTTCAGCTTGAGTTATGGAGTACGGAATAACAGTAAATATAAAAATAAAATAAAAAGTTATAAGTTGGCAGATAATTTTGTGGGTGTCAGAAGAAGTGAATTTTAGATGAGCAATCCCCTTGAAATTACTGCTGAGTTAGCAAGTTATCCTTTTGACTAATGCTAGACATCATTTCGAGAAGAAAACAAGCGAAAGCACCGTAGACATCATTAGCAAGTTATCCTTCTGACTTATTGTTGTCTGACATTGTCATCTTTGCTAATCCTTTTTTATCTGTTGATTGCCTCATTCTTAGTTTCAAAGTGCGGTGCTTCAAAGTACATGTCTGGTCGATGTGGAGGAACTACAAGAGTAGGTGTTCTTATTGGAGGTAATCTCTCTATTAATCAAGTGGCAAGAGAGTGCACAATATATCTTTCAACATTTAGCAATAAAATGTCTGTTATGATTTCTAGCTGTTCAACTAGTTTGCAACTTGAAGTTATTAGTGAGAATAAACACGATTTTTTTGCAATTTTTCTTCACAGAGGCTTCAATGTTGAAGAAAATATGAACCAGTAAGTGTGGTTTCCAAGTTCATTTAGTGGTAAAGAAAAAGGTACTATGAGAGATCAGTTAATTCAAATGTCTGGAAGTATCAAGCACGTGCAAAATTAGATCACACAGCCTGTTTCTCCATCTCTCTAGGACACTGTTTAGGCTTGTAACTGCAAATTGCCTCGCGGTTCCGGGAATTAGATCATACAGCTGATTTGATCTGGGTGTGTGTTGGTGGGGCGGGCTTTGGGGGGGATGGGGTGGTAGGGGAATATTTCCTAGACCTTTTCCTTTTGAAGGTAGTTTACTGATCACATACATGGTTTTCAGTATCTGTTGAAATAGTTTTTCCAGTAATTTCAGCATAAGTGGTGGATTAACGAGGGTATAAGATAGGTTAGTACAGCTTCCATCGCAAACAACACAGTAATTCTTAGCTTCCACTATTTGATAACCAGGAGAACAACAACTTTTGATATGTAGTCTCTTGCTATAGAGTGGTGCCATATACATTGGCGTTTTGGACCCACCACTCACATCTTAAGCTTTTTGCACAGTTTAGATGGACTCTTCAAATCTCCACTACTCTAATTGAATTAGAGTTGGATCTCAAGTTTGGTCAACTGATGTGTGCATTGATGTAGTTCAATGTGTACTGTTGTGAATACTCGTGAAAGATCTTATTTCTAGGTCTCTGTCCTGAAATTCTTTGAGATATTCTCCATTATGTTTTAATTCTTTCAAGTAATTTAAGGTAAGAGTCTAAAATAAACAAATAATAAGAGTTCATTGAATGATCTGCTTTGTTTCACTAAGGGGTTATTGCTGGAGCTTCTTTTATGGCTGCTGTGACTTTTATCTGCTACTGCCTCAGAAGACGAGCGACTATGAAGAACCAAACAAGTGCAAAGCGCCTCTTAGTTGAAGCTGCTGGAAGCTCTAGCGTCCCTTTCTTCCCCTACAAAGAAATTGAGAGAGCCACACATGGATTTTCTGAGAAACAAAGGTTGGGAACTGGGGCCTATGGTACAGTATATGCTGGAAAGCTCCACAATGATGAGTGGGTTGCCATTAAAAAGTTGAGGCATCGAGATGCTGAGGGCATCGAACAAATCATGAACGAAATCAACCTTCTGTCCTCTGTGAGCCATCCAAATCTAGTCCGCCTCTTAGGTTGCTGTGCCGAGAAGGGTGAACAGATTCTTGTCTATGAGTACATGCCGAATGGAACCCTTTCTCAGCATCTACAAAGAGAAAGGGGTCAAGGACTTCCATGGACAGTACGCCTCACGATTGCAACAGAAACTGCACATGCGATTTCTCACCTCCACTCAGCAATGAACCCGCCAATATATCATAGAGACATCAAATCTAGCAATATACTTCTAGATTACAACTTCAATTCGAAAGTAGCAGATTTTGGTCTGTCTAGACTTGGCATGACCGACGACTCTCATATTTCAACAGCCCCACAAGGGACTCCAGGCTACGTGGATCCTCAGTACCATCAGAATTTCCATCTTTCTGACAAAAGTGATGTTTACAGTCTCGGGGTGGTTCTTGTAGAGATCATTACGGCAATGAAAGTGGTTGATTTCTCACGACATCACACTGAGATTAATTTGGCTGCGCTTGCAATTGAGAGAATTGGAAAAGGTCGTGTGGATGAGATAATAGATCCATTCCTTGATCCACATAGGGATGCTTGGACACTAACATCTGTTCACAAAGTGGCTGAGCTGGCTTTCAGATGCCTTGCTTTTCACAGGGACATGAGACCGTCAATGATGGAAGTGGCAGATGAGCTAGAACAGGTCAGACTCAGTGGCTGGGCACCGCTGGAGGAGAATATTTGCATGGCATCGTCAGTGGCATCTTCTTGTTCATCACTATACAATGGAAGTGAGAAGTCATTTGGTGGCACAACCATAAAAAAGGTAGGTGTTTCAAGTCGGAGATTTATTGTTCCGCAGAGGGCAAATGATTGTCCAACTGCAATGGAAGTAACAAAGGACAGCTCCCCTGTTTCTGTGCAGGACCCTTGGTTAAGTGAGGAAAGCTCACCATCAACTAACAGCTTATTGGGTAATATTGTTCGGTGATTTTTTAAGTTGCTAAATTTGGGGGTAAGTAGCCTCGATCCATGCTGTGAATACCAGAGATACGTTAATATTTTTTTTTCTTGCCTACTGCTTATAATTTCATATAGACACTTTTGATTGCCCGACCCTTCAAACTGCTTGGAAGATACAGAGGATGCAGCATACATTGTAAACAAAATTACTCTTACATGAAGAAAGTGGAGTAGCTATACTGTTTGCATGCCATACTACTACTTATGTTTGTTTTCTTTTAATTTTCCATGGAGGTAGGTTAGAGACTGAATATGAAAATGCAAGAATAGAAGACACTGAAACGTGATCGTATTTAGTTGTAGACTTGTAGGCAACACTAGAACCTTTGCATTCGAGAACATTTAACTCAACTTGGTGAAGTGGACTCTCATTTGTATGTATCTGAATATACGACGAGAGCTTGTCAGTTATTTGTGGGATGATATTTTTCCAAACTCAATGCTATTATAAGTTGGTTGAGCTAGAAACAAACTTCAATCGAGGAAGTAAAGGATTCGTCTCTGATTATCGGTTAGCTTGAATAGATCCATTCCTTTCGTATTCTTCCTCTTGTTCATACTTACCATATACCTAAGCTTGGTCCTATATTCGTGCTATCAATTATTTTGCAAGGGGAGGTGTACTCGTTGCTCGTCATAAATAATGGTGGAACATCTTTCTTGTACTCCAGGATAGATCCTTGCCAGTTCTGGGAGCCAAGCCCCCCTCCTGTTTAATCACCCGGAGTAGCGGCTCTCTCTTATATTCTATGTTTTTTCTTATCTCGGTCATAGCCTCTTCTTCAGTGGTTACCCTTTCTAGCTTTAAATTGCATATGGCACTGGACACTTCAGTTTCCCTTGTTCGAATTTGCCCTTGTTGGTAGCAGGATCACTGGTAATGACTCTGCTAGTAAATCACTTTGCCTAGGTATATATATAATAATAATTATATATGCAACTCCGCGCAGCAGATAGAAAATTTTAGCTTCTTGGTCTGAATATCATTCAGAAGTCCCCCAATAACACTCACGGGTTTATATAAAGCACTATATTCTGCACTTTCTATCTCTTGTTTGAAATATCGATCTATTTCCAACTTCCCAAGACATTCAACCATGCAGATCCTGGTTTATACACCCAGAGGATTTGATGTAGGAACTTAAGGAGGAAAGGAGTGATTACTTTTGAAATGGTCTTTCTCAAACGACTGGAAACCACGACACACTAAAAGCGTTACCTGCGTCCTCGTCTATTTTCAAGATTGATCACAGGTACTGTAAGCCTTTATCACAATAAAGGTGAATTAAAGCAGTTGCAGTCGTGGATGGTGAATTATAAAGCGGCCCATTGCTTCTTTGGTGTTTCATCACCTCCTAGTTCCAGGCCCGTGATTTATCGAATCCTGCAACACTATATGCTAGGTGGCTAATATCTGAATCTTCCTTTTGACTGCTTCCAGGGACTATTAGCTAGGCACGATAGATTAATGCCTGCCATTTCTATCCCTTTTTTTTTGTATTTGTATCAAAAGAAAGATAGAAATGGCAGGCATTAATCTTACAACAGTGGTTGCGTAGCATTACATGAACCAAGGATGGGTTCAACGGAGGATTTAAACCCAGATTTTAAGCCCAGTTGATCATTCCAGGAGATATGATATCAAATCCAATTGGAGAATGTTGATCTTGGCTTAGGTAGCCCTACCATATGACCCGATAAAATCGATACCTGTCAGGGGAGGAACATAATTTAGCACATTGAACCTCGTTTTACAAGTAATTCACCAGTTTCCCATTTCTGGATGGCAAGTATGCATGCCAGTGTAGAAGAAAGGGAGTCTGAACGGGAGTCTGAACTAAAAGTAGATAGTTTGGGTGGATTGGCCATGACCCAACGGCTGCCGATTTTCCAGAACCATTCTGGGAAACAAAGTTTGTTGGCTAAAGACCCTGAACTGGACTATGGCCACTCATGCCGTAAGAAGATATCTACAACGGAATCTTGTCAATCTTCTTACTGATACGTTAAAAATTTGTGCCCGAGCCAGTTTGCCATTTGATCCAAGACAAAACTTATACTTAAAACAAATTAAGTACCCAAATTAATTGGTAATATTCGATAGTGGTGAACCATTGCACAACTTAGTTCAAGATTGTTGGGTTCCAAACACATGATAGAACATCTATGTCGGGAACATGCCGCATGTGAACTTTGTATAAAATCCGACAGTCCGCAATTGGGGATTATTAGATAGTTTTACGCATGTGATTAGCAAGAGTATGACTGCATGCGGAGAACGTTTTCGGCCGCACACACATACACAACACTACGTGTATTTGATGGTGTGTGCTTTGCGCAAGGGTAATGATCATTCACTTGACCACAAAAAAAAAAGCTTCAAAACGATGCGTTCTAATCATAATGGTTGAGAAACGCCCGTTACAGAAGCAGGGGCGGAGCCCAAGCATGACCAGGGGGGCCATGGCACCCCCCCCGCACCCCACCACCCCACCCTCCCCCACCCCACTAAAGTTTGAGAATTTTTTTTTATTTGTTTTAAATAATAGGTAGTTATGTTTACAATATTTACTAAAATGCTACCATTTTAATTATTCAATATATTAGATTTCATTTTGTAATGTTTTTTACGCCACCAGCCGTTGTAGTCTTTATCTTTCTCGTTTCTTTGTAAATCTCTAGATTTTAAAGTAAACACTAATATATCAAGGTTAGTTCATTTTTTAATTTAAATTCTTATAGTATGTTAACTTATACGTTCATATTGTCATCATACAAATGATATCGCACTAATAATACATATATACAATAAGAGAATTTGTTGTTGACTAACTTTACAAGTTAAATAAATCACTATAAATAGTTAAATTATATGATTATTAGTCAAATTGAGCAATCTAATTTAACGTATTCGATCAATCGTGATGCGAATTTTTTATGTTAGCCGTTAATTTTTTTTTATAACGGTTGGCTAGATCCGCCCCTATACAGAAGTGGACATCTGGTGCGGGCTAACCATCATAGAAAACATCCTTCGCACCTCCCGATCTTCGCTGCTCATCCTACCATCAAAAGGGGCCTCTCCGGCAAGAAAACGTTGAACGGTGATAGCTTGCCGTTTTTTGATGAAAGGGTCAAGAGCTTTGTTCACGGATGTGATCTTATAATTGCAAGTTTATCTTTGGTTTATAATTGTTCTCCATAAATGTTTAAACAAAAACCCAGGTATTTGAATACCTGCTTTTGGGGTAGATGGATGGCGGTTGGCGCTGTAAGTAAGATGGGAGATGAAGGAAGAACCCAGAAGCCTTTTGCAATTTCTCACTCTGTTGCATTTTTTTATTTTTTGGTAGAAAGAGAGAATTCCATTAGAATTCAAAAGGTTACAAGGTTTTCCAAGAAGCCATTCCGGCTTGGAAATAACAGACATGTGACAGTGTTCTGTCAGCCAAAGTGCAAACCAAAATACAGTTACCCAAAAGCAAGCAAAAGAAAAATACATATTAATCAAAAGAAGGATTTAGATCACAAACGCAATGAACCCTCATTTACCGTATCCTGATAGACTGTAATGCGGGCATGACATGCAAAAGATGCGAGTGACGTGGCATCTTTTGCATGTCATGCCCGCATTACAGTCTATCAGGATTGGGTAAATGAGGGTTCACTGTGTTTGTGATCTCTCAGGCCTTTGGATCTATTTCTACGGCTGAGATGAACCACAACACCCCTGTTGTAGATCCTCTCTACAGCAGAGGATCTGGATCCATCAAACAGAGTGTAGTACGCAAATTAACAATTTAGCACTGCCTTGTAATAGCATTTTCGATCAGAGGAGACAATTCAACATAGAAAAAGTTCTCTTCAGTACAAGAGGGGGCGTGCCCAATGAAGGCCTGCTACACTGTTTTGTAATCATTACAAAATAAAAATGGAGTATGAACCCTTGGGAGGTTAATGAAGTACCTTGTATATGTATTTCCAGTATATACTTGAAGCCTAACCATGACTTCTGGGATCAACTACTTGGTGCACCTTCCTAGCTTCAGCACTCGTGTATTGTCCCACAGCACGGGCATGAGGAATTTGTGCCTTTCTAAGGGCAAGGGCGTCCACATTCTCAAGCAGGTACTGCCTTGGAAGCTTCCCTACAACATTGCCTTCCTCATTCCCATTTCCATCCAAGAAAGCAAAATGTGGGATCCCTTCAACACCAAACTCGTCAAGCTCTTGCTCCCACTTTGTGTTGTCCACATTGAGCATAACAAAATTCACACGGTCCCTGAATTAAATCAGAGTCCTGGATTATGAAAATAACAAATAACCAATAAACTAGGGGAACATGAGGTCAGATTTTAAAAGGACTACATCACTTTTTTCTTAACAATGGCTTTACATACATGAAATCTTACAGTTTCTCATGGAAGACACACGCGCCTTAAGCAAGCAAGGCAACAACAATGTAATGAACATAAAAAAAATATGAAGATTTTAAGGAACATTACTTGTATTGCTGCTCAACTTTGTAGACATCTGGAGCTAATTCTCGACAAACTTCACACCAATCTGCATAAAACTCAACGACAGTGGGCTTTCCATTTGATAGAGCCTATATAACAAGCCAAGGAGTATAACATGAGGATAATAGCACAAAAATAATTCAATTGCGGTGCAACATATATACCAGTCAAATAAATCTGTAACAAATAGCATTATGAAGTTCATAAATAAACATCTAAACGGAAGAATAGAACACACTCATCATTTAAATGCTGGGTAGCAAAGTGGTGATGTGTGAAAGATTAAGAAGCCTCTAAATGTGATTAATGAGTTTTTCAAAAGAAAAAAAAAATTATGAGCTCTAAGAATTCGACTCATGTTGTGCTTGCCTACATATAGAACATCATAGAGAAATGATCGCTTGGACTTTAAAAACAAAGAAAGAAACGAAAGCCTTTAGTCAAATAACCAATTAAAAGGAAAATAATGATTCCAAATATTCCTAATAAATCGCCCTAACTTCGTATCGTGATCTATGATTCCTAAGGCTTGTGTGTATTGCCAGTATCAATAATTTCATCCGGCCCCTCAAACATGCTCTACACTAGTACATACATGGAAAGATAAGGAAACAAGTACAATATACCAACAAAGAGATAAATTAGCATGAAACTACTAAATTAATTTGAGCATGACAGGTAAACCTCTATATAGTATAGTATCACTCCAAAGAAAAATATAACAAACCTCTTCATATGGCAACGCTGCAGCAGAGAGGTCCTTCAAAGAAACACCAAAATCTAATCGAGATGACAAGAAGAGTCCTACTGCTGCAAGGACAGAAACCACTGCTATCTGCTTATTGACAGTTTTGTTTGGGAATTCAGGGATTCCAGCACCAGCTGAAGAACCTGCGGGTTCGCTGGGTTTATTTCCATCATCTGAACCAGGCCGTACAAGCAGCTCTTCCTGCATTAAGATGTATTCAGTGTGTCAAAAGCTCGATAAACAAAGTGCTACTTAGATTAATAAAATTCACGTACGCAAGTACCATCAAATTTAAGAAAACGGTGAGAAGAAAAAGCAAAACACCAAGTCAAGCTTAATCAGCCACATTATACATTTTTATACAGGCTGGAACAGCTTTAAGTTCAGACATAAAAAATAAATCTTAGACATTAGATATCCCAGAGTCTTGTACCTTTTCTACGATCAATATAACTATAATCTAATATGCACAATAAAGAAAATCTTCAATATGCTATGAAGCAAAGGCACAAATGTCCCTGTAATGTTCAAAGCTTTTCTGTGGGGTGAGATATTAATTTTTAAGTTTCGCAAGAGAGCGCCACAAAAGGACCTTAAATTAGAACTGTTTTCCTTCATTAAGATGTTTCTTGCATTACAGAATTGCAAATATAAATTTAAGCCACACTTCATGTAGGTAATCTGAATGAGAAGGAAACAACGGAAACAAAATTCCTAGCCACAATCAAGTAATCTCAGGCATTTCCTTGATACCTGCAGCCCCTTACAAAAGCATACATTTCCTAGCAAACCAACCACTGCAAAATCTTCAATTTAAAAACCCACAACTGCAGCTCACTAGCCTACAACCAACTGATTTGAGCTATCTAATCATCAGAAAACAATTTCAGTTATCTGAATGACAATCTAGGCTAACTGAAAGGTTTTAAAAGCAAGATTCAGAGCCCTTGAAGGTCCAACAATTTTGCTTCTAAAAGAACTACACATTACACAACTCGCAGTCATTAACTCCTTATAACACACAAGGAAATAATGAAAATGCAAAAGACCGTAACTTCAAAAGAGTCCAAATCAAGAAGAACAAGAAGCGGGCAATAAACAAAGAAACGCAGAAAAGGGTGCAAAAGAGAAAGAGCATACCTTGGTGGAGGAGTCAGTTGGATCAGGGTTTGTTTGGCAACATATTCGTTGGTAATTACGAGTTCTACTGTGCAATTGTATACAGCGGGTTGTGAGGTGAATGGATTGACATGGCCGGACAGAATACGGCCGGAGTTTATGGAGGCCGACGGGGTTTGCTGCTACACGAGCCATGGAAGTTCACTTCGTGGTTGTACGATGCTTAATGATTTTCTAGTGGATAAGGTCTTCTTGGGCTGTTCCGGCTGGGCAAGTCTTTGGGCTTATTTACGATTTTGGCCCAAAACGTGAAGAAGAGTATATAGAGTTATTTATTGGAACCCATTTTTGTACTTCATTTTCTTTTTGGGGGAATAAGAATACTTTAAGTGTGCTCGGCTACCTGGATCTTGGGCTAATTTCTATTTATAGTGGCTTTGATTACGTGCTAATACGTGAGAGCAATGAGCTTTGATCAATGGTGGGCGTGGTGTTGGGTCTGTGAGTTGTTTGAAAACAAGCAAAGTCATTTGTCACACGTTGCTTGAAAATGGGTTTTGAAAAGAACTTATAAGTTAGAAGGTGTTTTGTTTTTACAATGTATTGATAGTAAGACTAGAGTGTGCTAATCCCGATACTACTCGCATGCGGGTGCGCGAGTTTAGGCACATTATTAGGCGCACTTGGTCGTGGTCGCGAAAAACGGGATTTGTTTTTTGAAAAATATTTTGTGTTTTCGAAAAACTAGTTTTACTGAAAAGGTGTTATTTATTTAAATTTAAAATTTGAATTATTTCAAAAAAAATTGGCCATTATTTTTTAACTGTTACAACTATTTTTTTTCCAGCAGTTGTATCTGTCCAAATACACCATTTTAGGTTTTAAGAATACAGGGCTTTTGTGTTCTTCCAAAACACTTGCTTGCAACCTCAAAATCTTTCCCTTTTTAGTAAAAATTACTATAGCAAAAAACATATGCTGCTTCAAAGAGAATTCAAAGGGGAATTTTTGAATATCATGTTTGTAGATAATCAAAAGATTTTGTTGTATCCTGGAGGATTATTTTTCGATAACCCGACAACAAACTCGATTTCTAGTGGGAACAAGTAAAACCTTAAAAAACAGCGATTATGCACGTTAAAATCTTTGTTTGTAGTTTCTATTCCATCAAATTTTCAACACGTGATGGCTACCAAAGTTTGTAGCTATCAGGTATGTGTACACCTCTTGACCTTCAGAATTGAACATTAAAGTTGACATACGGTTCTGTTTGACACAGTTTTTTTTTTGTTTTCAGTTTCCACAAAAAAAAATTAATTCCAACTTAAATTTTTTTTTTTAGAAAAACAAGTGGGTATTTGATAACCTAGTTTTTTTTTTTTTTTTTTTTTGAGTTTTTTTTTGTGGTTTGCGGTGGCGGTGGCTGCCGGCGGTGGGAAACTGGTGGTGGTGGTGGTGGTCTAAAAAAAAAAACAAAACTGAAAAAAAAAATTGGAACCATGGTTGTGAGGATGAAGCTCAAGTGCAAAGCTTTGTGTGTTCAGGACATCTTGATTGTGAGTCCTATGGCACCATGGTTGTGAGGATGAAGCTCAAGTGCAAAGCTTTGTGTGTTTGTCCTTGTTGCCATCAAGCCTTAGTTTCACGGGGTGACTTTGGCGTATACCAGTCACCCATGACTTGAGGCAAGGCCTCTGGAGTTGGTGGCAAGATGAGAAAATATCCGGTGTGCTTCTCGAACAAAAGCATGATCTGAGGCAGTTTCATAATTATGAAAACGTTTTTGTCAAGGTTCTCGATGTGCATGCATCCGGTGAACACGAACATCAAGCGGAGATTGTAGCGTGGATCACTACGAGTATACGAAACTTTATTACGTGCAATTCTAATGTGATTAGAGTCTTCAAACATGTCATTATGACTCTTCGAATATGATAGTCTTTATTACTGTCACTTTGGTTTTACATTAAAAATACTATAAGAGGGAGGATGGTAGACATCCCCCCCCCCCCCCCCCCCCGGCGGTGTTTCATAGGCAATCATGAGGCATCAAGTGAGAGATTTAAGGGAACTTGGGGACAAGTTTAAGAGCATTGAAGATATGCTTGAGAGCTTCCATTTGAGGAAGTCCTTCTCGGTGGACAGCAATTGATGGTATGCTCTATTCTTGAGTCGGAAGCTGAAGATACGCATGCACTATGTCCTGGATTATACTCAACCATGTTAGGCATGCATATTATGGTAGATTAGGCTACTGTTGTGTTTGCACACCATCTACGAAGGTGAGCATAGTCTTCCGTTCAACACACTCACCCGATGAATGGCAATGTAGACATCCTTGTTGGCAGCAGTTTAGCGCTTCAAGTACTGGTTGACAAGTGGGCACGTAGCCATGCCGACGGGCATAATAGGTGGGCATGCTAGCATATCGCTGCACTGTGTCCGTGCAAAACAGAGCATGCGTGCACGTTATTGTGGCACATTAATGGCATATATCTAGTGCACAGAGACACAATAGATAAACCATGTGCACAGAGTTTTGGTTGTGCACGCTAAGCACAACGAAAGGCACGTTAATACACTAAGTGTGAAGCGTTGTGGGGCAGGTGTTGTGGTGCACGTATATTGAAATCTTGGCAAGATCATGTTGCATAATCTTTCGAGACTGTATTAAGATGTTGCTATTCGTATAAGGTCATTAATATGCCTGGGTACGGTTTTTATGCAAGGCTGGTATTAGTGTGCGCCAAGAGAAAATAGTGTTGTCTTGTATAAGAGATGACGATTCATGACACGGTGCGCAAGTAGGTTGCAAGTGTCATAAAGCCTCACGGTCATTCCGCTGTGGCACGAAAATATGCGGACTGTGACACTTGGCCATAAGTGCGCATGCCTTCCCTGTTGTCATATGTCTCCACTGGGGCCCATTGTTCAACAACATGGTTGTGGATGTCACTAGTTGCTTGAAGTGATGATCGTAGAATGATCTCCCAAGCACCCTCATAAGTTGCACCATTTCAGGTATAGGCACAAAAGGGTATGACTGCAGTAACACTAGCCCTTGATGCAATAGTTCTACTCCAAAGAACCATCATGTTCCGTCTTTGGAGCTAGGATCTTGAGATTGAAACGAAAATCAAGCCTCCTCGCTGCATTAAGAGCTACAAGTGCACCACGTTCTTCATGATCACGGCCATTTATCAGTTCAATTCGTCAATTAACTGAACTAGATATCACGAAAATAGGCTTTTTTTTAGTAAAAGAGCTTAGCTGGAACAAAGATGAATGCTGGATGTTTTGATGAAACCACCTGAAGTAATTATCAAGCAAATCAGTTGGCATGCCCAGAGGAGAGCAGTGTCATGTTACCTACTTTAAGATAAAAAGATGAGCCTACAACAGAGAGCACAAACACTAGCTTGACACCAGGATCGAAGAACTATAACATACACAAAGCTTAAGCCGACAATCTGGGCTCGCCACAAGCACCACCAGCCATCAGGCCCTTAAAGCACCTGCAACTTGAACAAAGCCGAACCAAAGCACTAACCTTGAGAACGGTGGATTTGATACCAGTAAGCCATACTGTATCTGCTGGAGAACGGGATGTGAGGGTGTTGGCGTTCTTTAATTTGAATTATTCTTATTTTTGGTGAAACTCCTTTCGTAAGTCCCCAAAAAACAATTTGTACAATTCGAGAGGTGAATACAATTTGCTTTACAGTATCTGATCTTAACAGAGTAACAACAGCTTTTATTTTCCAGCTCAGAACCTGTTCAGATGTTGGCGATCTTGGATTGTTGTCACTCACTAACCAAGTTCTAGTTAGATACCAGTTTGATTAAGAAAGAAACTTGACATAATCTGTACAAGAATTGAACTTCCATGTGATAGCATTATCAGGGCATTATTCCCTGTGGCCACTCCCATCAAATCTTCTAATTAAGTATATATATGTTGTTAAGAAAGAATCTCAAGAAACAAGAGTACACTTGAATCCATAAAAGTGAACTCTCCGATGAACAAACATTGTCACTGGATATATATAGTACAAACAAGAATCTATATCAAGGATAAAGCAAGGTACAAGTAGCTAAGTGAGAACTGAAAACAACCATGGCCATCATGAGTTCTGAGCTTCAGGTCCCAAAATCCCATTAACAACCGAGGTGGCAACAAGAATCCCAACAACCTCGGCTCCGGCCACCACCCCGGCCTGCGCCAGCCCTCCGAAGCTCACCGCCGTCTCTATCTCCTCCTCCGCCTTCTCTATCCCCTTCTCCGCCGCCTCAATCCCCTTCTCCGCCGAATCGAAACCCTCCTTGACTATCTCCTCCGCCTCCTCCTCCGCCTTCTTCAGCTTCTTCCTCAGCCCGAACAGCGGTATGTCCTGCGCCCTCGACGGCAGCTCCGCCGCCTTCAGCACTGTAGTGGCTGTCAGCAGGAACAGCCACTGCCTCCGGCAGGAAGGGGCGGCGGAGAGAGATGCCGCCGCGGGTTTAAGAGCGCGCGCCTTGCAAGAGATGGAGGTCGCCGTGCGCGCATTTCGGATGGAGAGCAAATGTGAGCTTGTGCAAGCCATGGAATAATAGTTTTCTTGCAACGAAGCTGATCCTTTACAGAATCGTGTTTGTGGTCTGGTATCTACGAGCCAGACTTATCTAATTTACAGAATAACCCCCAAATCCCATTAGTTTGTAATGGTCTGACGTGCCACGCTTTTGTTGGCTTGGGCCTTTGACTTTGATGGAAAAAAGCAGTTTCCGCCCTGTACTATACAGGATTTGTTCTTCCTACTTTTTTTTGTTTTGTTTTTTAGTACAAGTTATTTTTTAAGCTATGTTGATACTTTTTAGGTAATGAAACTCGGGTTTGTTTTAAACATATGAGGTGATCCTCATCGTCACGCAACTCTGATTGCCATGGTTGTGTATCTGCTATGGAATGCTTCGAAGTTGCCCTTCAATAGAAACTTATTCTACTATTTGAAGGTGTGTTGTTCAGAGTGACTTATTTCTCTGAGAGTGTTTCCTTTGTTGCTTAATTTGGTCAAAATATTGAGTTTTGTTTTGAAAATTTTTGTTCTTCATCCTTAAATCAACATTCTAAAGGACTCATGTTACTTGAATTTTTTCTCCCAAACTCGCGTTTGTGCTTGATGGTCAACTTGGGTAGCTGCAATGAAAAAAGTCACTCAAAGCCATCTATGCAACTTAAAAAACATTTGTGACAATTCTTATCCCGCCTTTGTTTTAAAGTTTGATCTTTCTTAACTTGGCACTTGAACAAGTTTCGATGACAATACTCGCTTAAATGTTGTCTCGACTCGTGGTCTTTGACCTACGGCCTAAACCCTAGTTGTGGCTCTTATTGGATCATTTGGATCTTGACTTTTGAAGTTGCTTGTTGCTATTGATGATGTCGAAAGCTCTATCTTCTTGATATGTCCCACATAGACTTAGGAACCGATATTCGACAATCAGTGCATTGAGGCTCAAGCTCGCCTTATGATGATTATAGAAACTATCATATTTATAACTATAAAATTAAATATTAATATTAACATATTTCTTCTTTTTCTTGTAAACTTTTATGTCTTGTTAACCTTTTCGTGGGCGCTCTTTTACGTTTTTTAAAAAGATCTTGCTTCGACATAGTTGTAATGACATTATTAACACTTGATTGATGACTGGTTTTGAAAAGAGTAAATCATTTTAATTTAAGCCTTATATATGCCTTGTCTTTCCAATCATTGGGCTAACCTCGTAGATTAGCAACTATGTTGGTTAAATTTGGACGGAAGAGTTCGAGCCTTATTGGTGTAGAGATCACATGGTTTAGGGTCATCCAATGATTCTCTTTCTTTTGGATAAACTGCACCAAAAAGCATAAGGTTTACATCGTTTCCACTTAAAAACTTACAATTTTAATTTTAGCATATAACATCCTAACTTTTAACTCCAATTCGACCCAAGATCGTATCTCCGTTTAAAAAAAGGTGGATGACCGTCCATACGTGCCGAAGGGCAATTTTGCCACCAAAGAGAAGATGTTGTTTGGCCCCTCAACCTAGAAGACATGATAGTTGGAAAAGTGGAATGATCAATCACATTACTGTCACAAAACTAGTGCACAAATTAGGGGTTAGGGTTTGAAAACGACGATCGAAATCAAGGGGATCTTCATTGGATCTTGAAATAAATGATGTACAGTAGCATACGAGGGGACTAAACAACGATCCACCAATTTACGGTATCTTTTATCCCATCTATAATCGTGTCAGCATTTCACATATTAGTGGTTTGTTTCAATTTCTATATCAATCTTATTATATGCAATTTTTTTGATATTTGCCTGTAATTTTTTTGATGTGCAAGGTTTGAAAGCCAAGAGGCCATTATTTAAAAATTTCCAACAAAACAAACACTATGTCGCGTCATTGTACCTCTAAACCCTATATACATTCATCTCCAAATGATATCGAGTATCTTTGTTTTTTCCCTCATTTTTGCTACTAAAGCAATCACGGCCGCAATTTTGTGCTAAATGGCATGTTGGTGAGTTGGATCGCATGGGTATAGAGGGATTTTCCATCCAAAAGGTTTTCGTTGTGGTACTTTGCCATTGTAATTAAAAAGGTCTTATATATCAGGGATGTAGGAACTAAGCAGAATAGAGAAGTATAAATACAGAACCAAAATAAAACAAGTCAATTTTAGTCTCTTTCAAGGTTAGGCCCAAATATAAGGGATTTAAACATTAATTACATGTTCCAACTTCCAAGCATTTTCAAGTTCGTAGATTTAAAGTCGCTCGACTTTTGGGTTGAGCCTAATAATCGAGGAGGCATGGGATGAACATCTATCAGAATGTTTGGTATCTGGGGCAGTCAATCAATGTTGTCACGCATAATATTTTTTTTTTGTTCATGACATAAGTGCAAATGTGACAATATCTAAATATCGTACATAACCCAAAGGGGTTGGTTGAGTTGGCAAGGGGCCTCGAGGTCCCGTGTTCGATTTTTCCCTCTCCCAAAGGTTACCCATATATGCAGTTCTAATTCCTTCCAAAAACAAACAAAAAACATCGTACATATTTTTGCTTGTTTATGTCGTATGTTGATCATAAGAATATGTTTGTTTTCATTATAAGAGGTTGATTTAAAAAGACATGCTTTATATAATGCAATATGTTTAGTGCTTTGCCAATGGATCTTTGTCACCCTTACATGCTAATGGCTGCTCATGGCATACGTTTCATAATGACTGGGCAGTGAGATACATGAGGGTCATTAGTAAAGCATGTGAGCTTCATTGTGTTTCTTTCTTTTTTTTTTCTAATCAAATGACTTCATTAAAGAAAAGCAGAAGTACATTACTCAGTTCTCAGAGTTCTCCATGGACAAAAGATGGAAAATGGAGGAGATTGGAACTAAGCCAAAAAATTGGTTACAATATGCCCATGATGCAAGGTTGTGGGGGAGCCTGTTCTGAAATCTTGTAACTTTGAGAAATGTCCAGCAAGTGAAGTACTTCAATTTGTCTCTGGCTTCTTCAATAATAGCATAGCATCTCCAGTTCGGGGTTTGATCGAGGTTGGTGAAGCAATTGATAATAACTGAAGCATCTTCTTCAAACATCACATGTGAGCATCGACTTCGGATGGCTAGATTGATCGCCATTAGCGCTGCCTCCGCTTCAGCCTTTTCCGGGTCATGCGTATGGGAGGCTTGTGCTTGTGCCGAGACTATTACTCCTTCATGGTTTCGTAAGACTGCTGCTTGGACGAATGTCGAATTTCTGATTGCCACATCAAAGTTCACTTGAACCAATTGAGAGGAGGGTTTTCCCCAGTAGATGGATGGCTACTGTCAATATTTTCATGTAGGAAAGATTTTTGTAGGTGACCGAAGGTAGCCAGAACTTGCTTACAACTTCTTTCCATATTCATTTCAGCATTTTGAAAAAGTTTTTGGTTGCGACACCACCATATATGGTCCAAGACAATACAAGCCTATAGTGTGTAGACGGCCTTGATACCTGGATCAGAATTTCCTGGGAATGGTGGAGATACTAAGTACTCAAGCCATTGTGGGGGGTTGGATATTGTTTGCATCAGACATGGAAGTGATGGTGGCCGGAAGTTATGGGAAGAGGCGGACCAAATGTTGCGGGTGAAAGGGCATGTGTTTCTTCATTGTGTTTCTTCAGTACTTCATTGGTAG
This sequence comes from Escallonia rubra, assembly GCA_033065855.1. Lineage (NCBI taxonomy): Eukaryota > Viridiplantae > Streptophyta > Magnoliopsida > Escalloniales > Escalloniaceae > Escallonia > Escallonia rubra. The sequence goes on along the minus strand of JAVXUO010001057.1, from coordinate 14,234 downwards.
AGTTTATGGTCCCCTGTTAGGAAAACAATAAATGTTGTCTATTGCTTTCTTTTATGCTCATGTCTAAATTCTTCTTTGTGCATCTTGAGAGTACATCATGGTCGGGAATTGAAAAGTCAGCAAACCACTAGTTATGTAGGGCAGAAGAACCATATTTTTTTACTATGCTCCAACTGATAGACTTTGTTGTTGTTTGATTAAGTCGGTTAGGTCTTAGGGTGTGAAGGGTTTTGGGGATATTATTTCAAGCAACCCTTATAAAAGGCATATATACCATAACAGTTGATGACTACATTTTGTACATGGTTGCGTCTTCGCTTAGAAATAGAGTTGTTAACATTTATACTACCCATCCAAATAATGTAAGTATATTAAGGAAAGAGTTGACAATGACTTAGAGTTTGACTCGGGTGACTCTGCAGAGGTGGTAAGTTTACATTATGGCGGTGAAGAGGACAATGCCGATATAGGTTTTGATGAAGAAAATATTGAAGAAGTAGCTGTTGGGGAGTAAACAAATGACATGGGTCTTGAGGAAGTAAACATTGGTGAAGTTGGTGTTGGGAAAATATGTGTTGAGAATCTGGGTGGTGATATTAGTGAAGAAAATGAATCTATGTGTGATCTTGATTCAACTAGTGGTGAGAATGACGAGACAACAACATAGCAGCCATCACCAACTATAATGAATGTTGGAAAATGTTCCAGGTCGGCCTACAACATATATGGTGAATGAAATGAATGTTGCCATTGTCTCATCACTCAGAGCAGGGATTAGAGCAAGACAAAATGCAAACGGCCCAACCGCAAATAACAAGGGATTGTAAAGAAGATGAATGAAAGTCAGCTTCTTTTGTGTGTCTAACAAAGGAATGCATATGCATTTTGGGGTTATCTTGTATCTACTTTTGAAAAACTTGGCTGGCCAGGCAACATTGATGATTGTAATCCCCTTGTTGAGGATGACATTTTTTATGTTTTGTATGTTGGTGGATGACATGAATGTTTTCTATAGATCTTTGTAACATTGGTGGCTGATATACATGAATGCTTGGATGACTTCGGCAATAATATGAAGGATAGATTTTTGAAAGTTTGTGTATGCCTTGTACTTATTAGTTACAAGCATTTATATTATTTGTGCCAAGTTGTTTTTATTTACTGTAAGTTTTTCTTATATTTGGTGCAAGTTTATCTACATTTGATTATGCATAAAAGAACAGGGAATCTAAATATGTTTGCTCCCCCCCCCCCCCTCTACCGTCTTGTTCTGAAAGGAAAATTCACCATGAAACGTTTAAGAGAATGGAGCTCTATGACTTTTAGAAGAATCCCGGAGAAAATCCTAGAAACTCAACAACGGCTTTGTGAGGTCCAAGGTAACCTTCCCAACCCGTCAGCCATAGATGCAAGCATATCTCTCAAGACATCTTGAATGGCTTCTGGACTGCAAGGAACTCTTCTGGGCCCAAAAGATAAAATCTAACTGGATCATAGAAGGCGACCGAAACACTAAGCTATTCCATACCACCACCCGTGTTCACCGGACAGCAAACCGTATCACATGTATCTACAATGACAACAATACTTGGTGTACAAAGGAGGCTGACATTATGCTAGCTTTTGAATACTACTTTTCCACCCTTTTCTAAGAGCCTTTGGACCCTAGGCCTTCTTTTCCTGAATTTTCTTTGGTAAATGTTGTGGATGCCTTCCTTCAAGAGAAGCATCTTGACATCCTCAATAGACCTTTCTGTGGGAAAGAAATTAAAGAAGCTCTGTTTGACTTAGCACCCCTGAAAGCTCCATGGCCTGATAGCATGCCTCATATTATTTATCACAAATGTTGGGACCTAATGAAACAAGATGTATCAGCTGGGGTTTTATCCTTCCTAAACTCTGGTTTCATCCTTTCTGAGATAAATTTTTCTTACCTAACTCTTATTCCGAAAAACCCAACCCTACTCACCCTTCGGATTTCAGGTCCATCAGCTTATGTAACACCATTTACAAAATAGCCTCGAAAGTCCTTGCTAATCGTCTCAAGCTTATACTCCCTGATCTTATTTCCCCCCACCAAAATGCCTTCATTAAAGACAGAGCTATTTCTGATAACATCCTTCTAGCTCAAGAAATCACCAACCTCATCAGAACAAAAACAAAGGGCTCCGTTGGTATTGCAGGACTTAAACTTGATATGAGTAAAGCTTTTGACAGACTTCGATGGGATTTCATTAAGGAAGTTCTTATCAGGCTTCGTTTCCCCCAGTCGGTGGGTTCATCTCATCATGCAATTTATCTCTTCAGTCTCTTTTGATATCCCCATTAACGGATCCCCATCTAAACGGATTCATCCCAAATGCGGAATTAGACAAGGTGACCCCCTTTCCCCTTACCTCTTTGTTCTCTGTTCAGAAGTCTTATATGCAGCACTCTGCAAAGCCAAAAAGCTTCAAGGCTTATGCGGTCTCAAAGCAAGCCTAGCTGGCCCTTTCATCAGTCATCTTATGTTTGTCGATGATACACTCCTTTTTTTCAAGCTAAGCTACCTCAATTGCGAAGTAATCAAGATCATTCTGGACAAATACTGCACGGAATCTGGTCAAGCTATCAACTTTCGCAAATCTTCTCTTTTCTGTAGCCCAAGCTCTCCTACACCTATGATTGATTATGCTTCTAACTGTCTAAACATCAAATCTGAACAGAATTTTGGGCTGTACTTGGGCACTTCTCTGGATATTGTAACAAATAAAAAACTTCTCTTTCAGAACCTAATTGATCGAGTTCAATCAAGATATGCAGGTTGGAAAGGTCACATACTCCACAAGCTAGCAGGCCGAGCTACACTCATCTCTTCAGTGCTTTCGGGCCTTCTAGTATATCACATGCAATCTTTCATCTTCCCAACATATGTTTGTAAGCAGATAAATTTTATTTTCAACTCCTTTTTTTGGTCTGACAATCATAATAAGAAAGCTCTGCACCCTGTCAGTTGGGATTTCCTCTGTGGCCCCAAGCATTGTGGCGGTATAGGGTTTAAAGATACCAAACTCTTCAACCTTGTGTTACTTGCAAAAACTAGTTGGAAAATCCTCCTCAGACCTGAATGCATGCTTGCGCAAGTCTTCATGGCTAAATACTGCAAGCGGAAAAAGTGCCTCCACGTCACAAAGCCTTCGACATCATCTTGGGCATGGAAAGGCATTCTCGCAGGCATCTCGGTTCTAAACAAGGGCATCTTCTGGCAAATTGGAAATGGACTTAACGTCGACATCTGACGAGACTTCTGGATCCCAGACAATTCTCCTCTAAACATGTCTGCTCTAGTACCTTATGGATCTAGAACTGGTTTGGTCTCTGACTTAATTCTCTCGTCTCTTTGGAATGAACAGAAAATAGATTCCATCTTCTCAAGCTCCATAGATGTACGAATCAAAGGTATTCATGTGTCGCTTCAGGGATTAAATGATCAGCCGATATGGACTCGGGAATCTTCTGGCAATTTCACAGTCGCATCTGCTTACAATATGCTATACTCTGATCAAACAAATCAAAGAATTCACCGGACTAATAGCCTATCATCCTCTCCTGATCCAGTATGGAATGCATTATGGAAACTTCACTTGCCAGCTAAAATCATCTTTTTCTTATGGCAATTACTTTTGAATCATCTACCCTTAAGACTTTTTCTATCCCATATAGGTATATCACCCCAGAACAATTGTGTTCTCTGCAATTCCTTTGAGGAATCCGCAGATCATATTTTTATCTCGTGCCAAAAAACCTCCCTACTAAGACTTCTCCATCTCAGAAACACTATACTCATAACCCTATGGCTTATTTGGATCAACAACAACAAGCTTGTATTCGATCAAGAAATCTGGAACATTCGGCGTATTTCTACTCAAAGACTGATCCTCAGTAAAAATATTTGGCTATGTTACCGACCTAAGATCAATACAAGCCTTCCTCTTCAAGTGACCGGCAGTCCCAAAAATGATCTGAGCGTAGCCTTTGATTTTTTATGTTCTTGCAATCAAGGAATCTCCTCATTCTCCTATTTTATGACTTGCACTTTCAGGAATGCTTCCTTTGATTTCAGTTTACAAATCTCTTTATTTGATTCTTTGAATACCCTTACTAATAATTTTGAAGGAATTTTCCCTCAAATAATTGTTCAGAGGCGAACCGAAAGAGTCTACTCATATGCTTGAAATGGCTCTCTCGTCTCAAAGTTACTCATTTACATCTCAAGTTTGATTATAAGTTATTAATTTCTGAATTACAACACCCTAGCAGGAACATGAAAGCCATAGATGCTCGTCTGATGGAGGATATTCGTTTTGCTATCAAAGATTTCCACCATCTTCAGATCAGCCACTCCCAGTCACCCAGATAAATGACACACAGAGGAACATCTTTTGCTTTTGTTTATTTGCTCCTGCTACTTTGTTCCACGGAGTGATGTTCATTGCTATGTAAATATTTCCGTGTTTTGAAACTACTCCGTAGTTCAATGTGGTTGTATTTATATTTTACGCCACTCACTTTTTTTATTTTCATGGATAGTAGTCTGATTACTCCAGTAACTGTGAAAATTATCCTGTTTAAACCAAAAAAAAAAGAACAGGGAACGTGTTCCACAAAGTAACTGCCGATTTCATTTCATTATTATTTCAACATAGTACAACAAAATGAAGATCTTGTTCGTCCTAGAACCTTGAAGCAGTTGGCAAACAAAATGCTCATAACAACTTAGTAGTACTTAGATCACATCACCTATAATTACAAGCAAGCAAAAACCACCTTGCAAGGAGGCTTACTCGCCCGTTTTATTCGAATGAGAATCCAGGGGCTTGGTTATCGGGAGAAGAGGTCGAACTTCCATATAGCTACGTATAAAGAGTTGAAGAGCAAGGCCTCAATTGTAATACCCCAAAAATTTTCTTTTCCTTGTGCGGAATTAGTATTTTTGAATAAATAAATTTGTTGTCTTTTGTTAAAATTAAGAAAATGAATTGAGATTGTTTCTGAAATTTTCGATCGAGTGAAAGTGGATTCATTCGAGTCAAAACTTATTGATGATACAGTTTTTGAGTTCCGAAATATTTGGTCGAATGAAAATAGTTTGGCTTCGAATGAAAATGGGTTTTTGATTCGAAGGAAAAGATTTTTTTGTGTGTAAATGAGCTACTGAAGTTTTCGGCCGACCTAAAGGTTTTAAGTCGACTAAAACCTCATTTTCGGTCAAATGAAAGTGGTTTGTTCGAATCAAAATGAAGGGAAATGGTGTTTTGAAATTTCTGAAGTTTTCAATCGACTAAAAGTGGTTTTTAGTCGACTAAAAAGGTTTTCTGAAATTTTTAATCGATGAACAGTAACTTTTAGTCGATGAACAGTACTTTCAGTCGAATGAATAGTACTTTCAGTCGACTTAAAACTATTTTCGGTCGACTCAAAGTTGTTTTTGGTCGATTTAAAAGTGTTTTCATTAAAAGTATTTTCGGTCAAATTAAAGGTATTTTCGGTCGACTTAAAAGTGTTTTCAATTAAGAGAGAAAACGATTGAAGGATTTAGTCGACTTTTAGTCGACTTAAACTTGTATTGCTTTGAATGAATAGTGTAATTTTCTTTACCTTCATATAAATAGTGTCTTATTTCATTCCTAGCTTTTTGGGTCCTCTGTTCTTTTCCTCTCCTTTGCGCGAGAAAGAGAGAGAGAGGAGAGGGAGAGAAGGAGAGAGGGAGAAAGAAGAAGGTTTGGAAAGTTTGGAAGCTCTAAGGAGGAGCTTAAGGATTTGTGGCTCTCAAAAGGCTAGGGAAGTTTACCTTTACCCTTGCGGTGGAAAGAGAGAAGGAGAAGGCTTGGGAAGCTCTTAGGTTCTAAAGTGGTGCTTGAGGATTTGCATTCTTAAAGGCTTGATTAAGGTAAGGGTTTACTTTCGAAATTCGAATCAGCGATGGACCAATCGCTCATGTAAGCCTTTAGATTCTTTTGAAATCCGAACTTCTTCAAGTAGGGATAAATGATTCTTCCTCTCCTTTTTTGTTTTGAACTTTGTTAAGAATGACTTGTTGTCAATTCTATGATTTGTGCAAATCAAATTCCGTCGAATTTGTTTGACCTCAGAATATTGACATATTGATATCGTCGTTTCAGTGATTTATGATCGTCATTATTTCGTGAACTCCACTTATTGTTTGACGAATTCGTTATTTGATAATGTGATTTTGAAACCTTTGAATATTGATTTGTCCGATATTTGATAACAATTATTTTGAGATTTTATTTTTGTGACTTTATGAGCTATGTCACAGTGTATGTGACTTATTTCCGACTTACCCACGAGGATTCAAACGTGGGTTAGCTCAGGCGAGTTGAGCTAGAGATCGCGATCTTACTTTCCGAACCAGACTCATATGTCATGAATGACGTATGTGACCACTTTCTGAATGACTCGCTAGTGTCTGTTTCCGTATTCAGATATATTTTGACAATTGATATTTAGTCTGCTAGTGTCCGTTTTCGTATTTGATATTTGTTCTGATTTCTATTCAGTTGAAAACGGTGTGTCTTTGAAATCTTGTTTTTTAGACATATTTTGAAATTCGAAATCTAGTTTGATTATCCGTTCCGTTGAAAATTTTTGAACTTCCGAAATTTTGTTTCTCAGACGTTTTTACTTCTGTTTGATTGATCCTTTGAGCGACATTACTGGGCATTTGGCTCATTCCCTTATGGTTTTCCTTTCAGGTGATTAATAGGTGGGAATTTCAAATTTGAAGGGCTAGTTATGTGACCAAAAGTTAGCTGCCTTATTTCAGAGTTAGTATTGACATTTAAGTGTATTTAATTCAAACAAGTTGGTATTGCTTAGATTTTGTTTTGAAACTGCGTGTTGGAGGAAATTTTTGGATTGTATAAAAGCTTGAGGCCCTATGACAGTTATTGATAGAGAGTTATTAGTGCATGCTTTGAATGACCGTATGAGATATTTATGACATTTTAAGGTTTTCTGATTTTCGTTTGGGAGACTTTTGATATTGTAAAGGTTTACTCCGAATTCCGATTATATGATCGTTAACGCTCTGGGAATTTTAATTAATTTTCGGGGCGTTACATCAATACCATTCTCTTACGAATATGAAATCATTTGCTTTGAATCAGGTTGCTCTGTCTCCATATCTTTCAACTCGAAGTTTTCTAACCACGTAACTGTAATCATCACCCATGTCACCAGAAATAAGAGCTTCCAAGTCATTGCCTTCTTCTCCAGCCTTCTAATTTTTCTCAACAACCTTCCGATCGCAATCCTTACCCTTTCATTAGACGGTGGATCAAGTCATATGAAGTATCCATAACCTCCATTCATCTATAACTTCAGCTAACTAATATACTATACAAACTTAAAATTTGTAGTTACATAACAAACTGCAAATGCTTCACCTTGTAATTTTCACAATCAAGAAACCTCGTTCCTGAGTCTGCATCAAGAGGTCCTCAACTTTGGATTTCTCTCGCCAAAATACACGTTCCTTTCTATTTTTAGATCTATAAGGGTAGTGTGTGAGAGAGACACAAAGAGTAAATGAGCGCGCGTGCATGTGTGCACGTCAAGTACCGGGAACCAACATAATTTCCACTTAAATGATTTTTTTTTGTTACCCAGATTGCCCCTCAAGGTGGACAGCCATCAACCTATTTTCAAACATAAAGACGATTTGGGTCCAATTCAAACTATCTTTAAACTTAGGGTATTATGTGCTGAAATTGAAACTATGGAATTTTAAGTGAAAAACAATGTAAACCTTAGGTGGTCTAGTGCAATTTACCCCTTATTAATTTAAAATGACCATTTCCTAAGAAAGCACCAAACGATGGCGTATAGCATAGCCCCGCGCGGGGAGGATGCACCTCAGCAACACAGGAATACATATTCTGCCACCCCTAATTTTTTTTCAATTAATTTAATTTTTTCCGCCATAACAAGGGTTTTTGAAGTCGAAAGCAGAAAAGCCCCTGTCACCATTTTCAAGCAACACTCAATGGCGGACGACGCTGCGAAATCGGAAACCCTAGCTGCTAATGCCGAGCGAGGGCAAACCTCGGTGGAAGCAACCATTCAATCGAACGCTCAGGGCGGCGTAGAATCCTCTTGCAACAACGACATCAACGGTGAAACTTCCGGCGTGACGTCAGGTTCCGGCCACGAGAAATCGTTGGATCTCGCCGGAGAGTTGATGGAGAAGGGATCCAGGGCGGCCAAAGAACACGATTACGCCGAAGCCACCGAGTGCTTCAGCCGTGCCCTAGAAATCAGGTTAGCGTTTGTTGTTATAATTTTTCTTAGGGCTTTGCTTAACTTATAGGTAATCAGAGCTTAATTATATGCTCATGCAATTGAACTTCCTAGTCAATTAATGCCTGTGCATTATGCTGGAATCAAACCCTAATTATTGGGGATGAGGACTGGCTTATAGTGGCGTATCATGTATGTTGTAGTAAAAAATTGACCAGGACCAAATGAGCATCGGTTGGGACCATACGAGCACGCCAGTAGACCTGCAAAGCATAACACGAGCAAACGGTGACGCGCCGGGACCTCGGAAGGGGCTCCGGCGGAGAGTCTCCGATGCTTAAGTCAGTAAGCAATTTTTGAGAGAGTATCTGAAAATAACTTAGATAGTCAGAACTTACCATTTTCCTCCCCTTCACTTCCATTTTATAGGAATGTATTAAAGAGTCGTTACTTGACATAATGGGTAGTTATCCTAATTAGTGTGAGGTTACCAGGATTTAAAGGGCAGTTATTGCTCATAATGAAATAGTGGGATAGTGGAAAGGTGGGCAAGTGCCACTCCCACATCTCTAAGAATCAAGGAGCAGTTTTGGTGCCATCTGGTGGTGACAAGTGTCACCTTCCCGTTGGTGGGTATTTTTTACCCATATCATTTGCCCCCCATTCCGTATTCTTTTGGGAGTAAGAATGCGGAATTAGGACGATTGTCGTAGCATCAAATTTTGGGACCTTGTTTAAGGGTCCTCCACGTTTGGAAGTTTACCAGAAGTAAAGGTCTCGTCTACTCGATTGGCCGAGTAGAGGCCTTAAACGTGCTCGTCTACTCGAGTAGAGAGCATGGATGTACTCATCTTGCTCAGCTGATCGAGTAGAGTCTTAAAAAAGCTCGTCTGCTAGGCTGCGCGAGCAGAGAGACAAGACTAATGTGCTCGTCGCCTTGGCCTAGTGAGTAGAGGCTCAGGAGACTCTGAAGGCGCTCGTCTACTCGGCTAGGCGAGATGAGAGACTAATGGTCTGCTCCGCCTAGCGAGCAGCGGCTTAGAGGCTCTAAAGGCGCTCGTCTGCTCAACTTGGCGAGTAGAGAGACTGAGATTAATGTGCTTGTATACTCGGTTGGGTGAGTAGAGGCAGAGAGGTCTAATGTGCTCGTCTGCTCGGCTTTGTGAGCAGAGGCTTAGACCTCGAATAGAGTTCGTCTACTCGGTTGGGCGAGTAAAGGCAAAAGGGTCTAATGTGCTTGTCTGCTCGACTTTGCCAGCAGAGGCTTAGACCTCAAATAGAGCTCATCTACTTAGCTGGGCGAGTAGAGGCAGATGGGTCTAATGTGCTCCCCATTCCATGTTTTAGCATCGAAGCAGTGTTTCATGTTGGAAACTTATAGCCAAATGTGGTATTTCTCTTTTGGTGGGAAAGTTTGCCTTTGGTAAAGGGCTCGTCTACTTGGCCTGGCTGAGTAGAGGCCTTCATAGGGGCCCGTCTACTCGGCCTAGCTGAAGAGAGGCCTTTACTTGGATTCGTCAACTCGGCCTGGCTGAGTAGAGGCTTTTATTGGGGCTTGTCTACTCGGCCTGGCCTAGTAGAGGCCATCACGGAGCTCGGCTTGAGGAGAGGCATGGGTCTAATGCGCTCGTCTGCTCGGTAAAGGCTAAGACCAAAGGCGCTCATCTACTCAGCTAGAGCAGAGGCATGGGTATGTGCGCTTGTCTGCTCGGCAGAGGCTAAGACCAAAGGCGCTCGTCTACTCATCTAGAGCAGAGGCATGGGTCTGTGCACTCGTCTGCTCGGCAGAGGCTAAGACCAAAGGCGCTTGTCTACTCGGGTGAGCGAGTAGATGCTTTGATTAAAGTATTTTCTTTTAGTTTTGCCAATGTTTTCATCAAAGTGTACATGGGTAAATTTGCCCCCCCTGTTTTATTGATGGATTGGCGCCACATGCTGGTTATCTCAACGGTCGTAAAATCATGTTCATCGAATTTTAATAGTATCTCTATATAAGGAGAACTCATTTGATTTCTCTTCACTTCATGTCATTTTGAACGAGGTAGGGGTCCATCAGAGCTCTTCTACTTGGTCTGGTGAGCAGTGAGCTAAGAATTCGAAAGATCTCTACTCGATCTGACAAATAGAGATATGAGTCTATCAGAGCTCTTCTGCTTGGTCTGGCGAGCAGTGAGCTAGGAATCCGAAAGATCTCTGCTTAATCTAACAGAGATAGTCCATCAGAGCTTTTATGCTCAGTCTAGCGAGCAGTGAGCTAGGAATTCAAAGGATCTCTACTCTGCGAGGCTTACGTGACTCCTCAAGAAAGGAGTATGAGTGCTCAGTTAGGCCAAGTTTTAGGCGACTCTTATAGAGATGAGCACGGGTGCTAGGCTAGACCAACACAAACGTCCTTAGTAAAGGTGTGCCGAGTGATAACTTGCGTTGTGATGTTGACCTTCTCAAAGTGTCGGTCCTGAAAGTGGCTAGAGCACGACTGAGGTACTAACGAGTGAGCCTCGTAATCTCTTCTTAGGCTATTTATTTCTGGGATGACGACGATCCTCGTCATTTAGAAAAAGTGATGTGGTTATTGCAACAGTTTTGGTTATTCTTGTGACGCACAAGGCAAGATTATTTTCGGATTCGGTGTTCGGGTGACCTTGGACATTGGGTGTAGCTACTCTCAGCGTGATGATGAGGAGGTTAGGTGAGGCGTTAATGCGTTATTGAATAGGTTGACGTTAATAAGTGGTGGTTTGTAGTGCTTGATACATTCGAGAGGGACGACTGACCAAGGTTTGCAACTGCTTGATAGATTCTTATATGGTATGAGTGGTGACGAGCAGGTCACACTGCTCAGCTATGATATGAGGAGGAGTGCAGTTCGGTGCGAGAGTGGTATGCAAGAGGGACGTAGTATCATATACATGTAGCCCCCTTGACTAAGAATGCATAGATGCAAAGAGGGCTTCTTAGTCATTGTGTAAGGCATGTTCGTAAAAAGAACAGTTGTTTGCCGGCTCGGTGAGACAAATAGATAAAGCTAGGGAGTGCGGTCTGACTGCTCAGCTAGATGAGTAGATAAAGTTAAGAGGACCATGGTTTGTCCAAGCAAGTAGCAAACGTGGAGACCGTCAGAGCAGTATGCCATTAGATGACTAATAAAGACGTTGCAGCATTTTGTCGATACGTTGTGTAGCGATGTGAATGAGAATACGGGCACGAGATCTCAAATTTGCTAGACGTACTGGCCAAGCTATAATCATAGGCTGTGACGCTCTCACGGTTATCAGATTAGTGTTAGCATGTGCGTCTCCATTTCACAAGTCAACGTGTGACGCTTGGCAGGCAGGATGCTGCCTTTTAAAGCTCTTAGCGTAACTAAAGCCGCAGGGGCTGTGAATTTTCTTCAAGTATGAAATGGAGTGTAAACCCTCGTAACATGTCATGGGAAAATATAGCAAGAAAGCATATGAACTAATAATGGCAGCCATATTTTAGCACTAAACTGAGAGTAATAATCTACTCTGTGACACGATTACTACCTTGTCGATTAGGTAGTTACGATGTGTCGCAAGTGAGGCATAATAGAAAATTATGAGCACTTAGATGGCCTGAAGGCGCTTTGCCAAAAAGTGAATACGTAGCAATACAAAAGTGTATGCTAAGCATGCTGGGGCTAGAAATCATAGCTCTTATTTTTAGTGACGAACATGTGATAAACACGTTAGGCTACAAGTGTAGGCTTTTTAAGACATAAGTTGCATATATCAAATCGGAAAACGAAAATAGGTTCCGATCCCACCACTCTGATTCCCTGCATTTTTGGAAGTTGCTGTGGAAAGCGAAATTACGAGAACGACACAAATTGCTGGTCTGGAAAATTGCTTGGGACATATTACCAGTTCGCCTCAAAATTCAAATTTTCAATCCAGGTATGGACACCTCTTGTCCCTTATGTTCTTCTGAGTTTGAATCTCCAGTCCATCTGTTCATCTCATGTCCCTTTTCCCGAGCTATTTGGCTAGCGTCTCATGACTCTTTTCGGCCTCCCCCTATTACTGCTCCATCCTCTGCTCAAGTCATATCAAAGATTCCTTTTTGGCTGGAATTCATAATCAACCCAAGGTTACCAACCTTCAGTGATAATCACACAAAGCACCAATACACCCTTTTTGCCTGCACTCTTATCGATCAACTTTGGTGGACTCGCAATCGCAAGGTCTTTCTGAATATTGAACCATCACTGGAACAAGTCATCAAACAAGTGAAAATAGCTTTCAGTAGTAGTTTGCTAGCTCTTCTTCCCAAACCATCACAACCCAACTCATTGCAGTCCAGCCCTTCGATTCCAAAGAATTGGTTCCGAGTAAACTTTGACGCAGCTATCAGAATGGACAAAACCATCCAAGCGGCGATCATCAGAAACCATGATGGATTAATTGTAGCTGCCCAAGCTCAAGCGTCCCCTCCAATGAATGCGGAAATGGCAGAAGCAACAGCAGCTCTCCTTGCGATCAAACTGGCTACAAGGATGAAGTGCTTGAATGTGGTGTTTGAAGGTGATGCTTCAGTGATTGTGGAGTGGATGAACAATTGCGATTCAACACCAAGTTGGTCTTGCTTTGCAGTGGTGGAGGACTCCAAGGACATGCTCAAAAGATTCAATTGTTGGACGTTCTTAAAAGTTAGTAGATTTGCTAATAGGTTAGCGCATAATCTAGCCAGATGGGCTGATGTAAACGAGTTTTTTGGCCTAGTTCCCACCTCATCCATCCTTCCCCTTTTGTTAATGGATGAAAATGGGAACTAGTTTTTCCTCTTCCTGTACTTTTTTTTGAAGTTCTGTTATCATAAGTCTTGCTTAGAAAAAAAAAATAAAAAAATAAAAAGAACTTTGTGGGTGCAGTGTAAATCCTCGTGGCAGGAGAAAACATGTTACGGGAAAATATAACAAGAGAGTGCATGAGCTGATAAATGCAACTACATTTTAGCACTAAACTGGTAGTAATCATATTCTGTGACACCATTATTACTCTGTCAGTTAGACAGTTGTGTCATATTGGATGACGCAAGCGAGGCATAATGAACAATTATTAGCACTCGGATGGACTGAAAATGTTTAGTTAATTGAAGCAATTGGGCGACGCTAGACCAAAGAATGAATAGGTCTAGGCTAAAGTAGTTAAGCAATATGCAGGCATACGTTAAGCGTGCCGATACTCGAAATCATAGCCGTTTAGTATTATGTCGTGTACAAACAATTTTGTGCATACAGCGTTTAGCTACGAATATGGCCATTCATGTGCAGGCTATAAATCACATTATAAGATTTTAATAAATCTTAATTGTCGACAAGAACCAAAAATATGCGAAATTATGGGGTTAGAACATAATTTCTTTAAGAAGGGAAAAGTGCACCTGATAAACGTCAATTTCTCTTTTACAAAAGGGGCAGTTGTTGCATCGCCACAGCATCACCGCCATTAGGGTCACCGTCCACCGAAGAGTCATCCACGGTCACCGCCAATGAATCCAGATCTGGTCGCCTCTCCTTGGGGGGTATCAGTCGCAGTTGAAGGCTGTGCCTTTGATGATTGCCACGGTGGAGGCTTGGACGGAGCAGTGGCAGAAGCAGCGTGTCTGGTGATGGCCGCTGCTGTTGATCGTGACGGCGTAAAATGGGCCGGAGCAAAGGCAGCAGTCTGCCGTTCGGTGGCCGAACTGGTGATGAAGACTCACGGCGACCGATTAGTCGATGAAAACCTACGGTGACGGGCCTTTGATGCAGTGACAGAAATGGAACCTTCACAGTGAATGGACCTGTGGTTGTTCCAGCACCGTGACGCTGGCCGATTGGTCTATTGCAGGGTGGTAGTGGCCGATTGATGGAGTTAGGGCGGCGATTGATTGAGGACCCATGGTGGCGGTCGCTCATTACGATGGTACTG